>CAUYON010042652.1:0-33125 GCA_963573935.1 Arctocebus calabarensis
AATGGACACAGTTCATTCATGGAATTGAGGCCTAGGAAATTCACATGAAATTGACCTAGGCGTAGGTCTCCATGTGGTTTTGATGGGCATTTCTCTAATGTTGTTGAGTATCTTTCCACGGCTTATTCATTTTTCTATTCAAATTTTGTAGAGAGGCCTATTCAGGTCTTTGCCTGTTTTCCAATTGGGTTATTTGTCTTTTGATTATTGAGCTGTAAACATTCTTTATGTGTTCTGGGTCCCTTGGGCAATAGGGAGCCATGGCAGGTATGTAAGCCTGCCATGAAAGTGGGTTTCAGGAAGGTCTCTCACCAGGGCTGCCTTTCTCTTCCCCCCTGCCCAGCCACCATCACTCAAGGCCATAGCACTCCTGGAGGGCCATCCAGCCACGTTCCTTTGGAAATCACAGAGCCACAAGCTCTTCTTTCCTGGGTCTGGGGAGCCCTCAGCAGTCAGAAGTGGTGCATTATAATGCTGGCCCAGGGTTTTCTGCAGTGGGCCCAGGGCTGGCCAGGGCTTTGTGAAAATTCTCCCTGGGGGTAGCATGCTGCCCGGCCAGGCTCAGGCCCTGGAGGCAATAGGAGGGTTGTTTGTTCAGCCAAATGGGGCCTTGGGGGAGAGGTCTTAAAAGAAGTGGGTACTGGGCGGACCCTGTGGCTCAGTGAGTAGGGCGCTGGCCCCATATACCGAGGTTGGCTGGTTCAAGCCCAGCCCCAGCCAAATTGCAAAAAAAAAACCCAAAATAGCTGGGTGTTGTGGTGGGTGCCTATAGTCCCAGCTGCTTGGGAGGCTGAGGCAAGAGAATCGCCTAAGCCCAGGAGTTGGAGGTTGCTGTGAGCTGTGACACCACGGCATTCTACCGAGGGCAATAAAGTGAGGCTCTGTCTGTACAGGAAAAAAAAAAGTGGGTGCTGTCTGCCTAGGGGGCTTCGGGATCTCTTGCCGCCCAGCACCCTCTGCTGGGGCAGGCCTGAGCTGGCTCTGCCTGGTGGGTTTCTGGGTCACTCGGCGTGGTGGGCCTCCTCCTCCTGCCCCGGCTGGCTGCATGTATCTCTCCTCTTTGCAGCCAGCAGGAATGACACTTGGAGCAGCCTCAGGCAAAACCAGGATGTCAAGGACCTTTGTTGGGGCTGTGTCCCCCTCCTGGTCAGGAGAGCCCTTTCTTCCCTCCTCTCCTGTAGTCCGGGGGCATGACTCTTTGCGCTGAGGATGTGGAGGGGCGACGTGCTGCCCAAGGTTACCTCCACTCCCACCTCCACCCTCTCCTGTGACAGCCAAATTTTGTCACTCCCAGCCTCACACCAGCTCTTGGCTGAGGCAGGGACACGTACAGGCCAAAACGGAATCTCATTTACACAAATAGTGTCCACCCAGTGCCCAGTAGACAGAGGAGGCTCAGTAAAGGGTGTCAGGGTGGGGAGAGCCGGCGGTGGGGGGGAGAAGGGGGGCAGAGACGCCGCAGCTGCTGTCCTGCCCGGTCAGGGATGAAGGGTCCTCCCCAGTACCCCCCAAACCTACCCAGCCCTCACAATAACCCAGGCCCTGCTGAAAGCGGCAGCCTCCAAACTCTACCAAGGCCACATAGCGTTTCCTGTCACCAAACTTCCTAAGCCGATACGCCTTCCCTGTGGCCTGGCTCCAACCCAGATCCTGATCGTTCTGATGACAGGCTCGCTGGGTGGGGACCTTGGGTGCCTGGAGGAAGTCATCTGTGGTGCCCTGAGCCTTTTTAGTTCCTGCCCCACTACGTAGACCACCTGCTTTGGCCACTACTCCTGGCCGGCCCAGGACCCTTTACACGAGCTGACAGGCAGACTCTAGATAGGGCAGGAGACCTGCGGGGCGAAACCGCAATAGATTAATCCGGTGTCCTGCTCACCTTCTGGCTGACCACGGTGAAATCAGAGCAGGTTGGAAGTTGGAATCTGTGACATATTGGCTGTGTGCCCCCGATTAAGGGTCACCCCACCTTTGGGGGTCTGTGGCCTCACCTGCAGCGTGGTTTTGCCCCTGGAGGGGATCCTACGTGCATGTAGGTCCCCTGGGCTCCCTCTGCCCTGCTGGAAGGAGCAAGGGCATTGTGGGCTTTCCTTTCCATGCCCAGGGGAAACATTTTAAAAATTAACAACCTCCCCAGCCTCTGGGCCAACGGGATGTCTTGGTAGCTGATGGACATCAAAGAAAATGAGAGCTGCTGCTAGCGGGGCACCCACTGTGTGGGCCTCGGCCCACCAGCCATCTCTGTCCTTCCTATTCCTCAAGGCAGCCACTGTGGGGTTGCCACATTGCAGAGGAAAACAGCCAGCCCAGAACGGTCACACACTGGTCTGGAACATCTTTGCGCAACAGCTGCCTTTGCCTGTCTGTGGGGGTGTGGGTCCTCAGCCCGAAACCAGGCCCTGGGGGTGGTATAGGCACCACATTGCCCTCAAAAAGATTCTAGAAAAGGTTTATGAAAAGGGCTGGGCACAGTGGTTCACTCCTATAATCCAAGCACTTTAGGAGGCTGAGACAGATTGTTCCCTTGGGCTCATGAGTTCAAGACCAACCTGAGCAAGAGTGAGACCCCCATCTCTACTAAAAACAGAAAAAGTAGCCAGGTGTTGTGGTGGTGCCTGTAGTCCCAGCTACTCAGGAGGCTAAGGCAGGAGGATCGCTTGAGCCCAGGAGTTTGAGGTTGCTATGAGCTATGCTGATGCCACTGTACTCTAGCCTGGGGACAGAGTTAGACTCTGTCTCAGAAAAAAAAAAAAGAGTATTTCTAGGAAAGGAAAGAAAAAGCCAAGAAATCAGTGAAATGTAGGCATTCAAGGACACCAGGCCGGGCCCTGAGAACAAGACAGAGGAGGCTCTGTAGCAGGACGGGTTGGCACCCAGGGAGCCATTCTGCTGAGGGGCTAGAAGTGCCTGCTCCCCTGGAGGGCAGCAAGGGGGTGGGGAGGGCAGAGCTCCAGGGCGTCCGGGACTTCAGGGGCCGTGGGAAAGGGCAACCCCCAGCCATGGGGCTTGGCTAAGGGGGGGGTTGGAGGGGTAGCTCTGTGTCCATGAGAGGAAGGCCACCCCGGCTTGTCAGAGCCCACACCAGGGCTGGGTGCTGTGGGAGAGACAAAGACGCCCAAATCAGGTTTCCTGCCTTTGAGGAAATTCCAATTGGATTGGAGGTGAGATGTGCAGGCGCGATAAGGTGACTAACAAAGGCAGAGGGGAAGAAAATTCAGTGAGCGAGGTACCGAGGGCAGGGAGCCCAGAGGTGGTGGGCCGTGGCGAGACCATGTGTGTGCTGGGGCGGAGGACACCTCCTACAGGCCTGGGTCTGGGAGCAGAAGAGGGGACAGTGGACACCTCCAGAGTCTTCCTGGGCAGCAGAGGAGGAGGGTGCAGCCAGAACGTGGTATGGCAAGAGGGGGTATAAGGGCATCGTAAGAGTTCCCTATGGCCACACTCACAAAATGACCACAGATGCAGAGGCTGGGAATGCTGTACATTCACCCCCTTACAGATCGGCCTCACAGGAGTCTGGCGTGGGTCTTAGCAGGCTAGAGTCAGCAGGGCTGGTCTTTCAGAAGGCTCCAGGGAGAACCTGCTTCCTGCCTTTTCCGGAGTCTAAAGGTTCCTCCATTCCTTGGCTCATAGCCCCTTCCGCCTTTTCCAAATCTGGCAGCGAAGCATCTTCCACTCTCTCTCTTTAGCTCTGACCCTCCTGTCTCCTGAGTCCAAGGGTCTCTGCGATTCCACTGGGCCCCCAGCTGATTTAGGACGCCCCTCCCATCACGGTCCTTAACTGAGTCACGCCTGCAGTGGCTCTCTGTCATTTAAGTTAACATATTCATGGGTTTCAGGGATTAGGATGCCTTTGGGAGTCATTATTATGTAGGTGACCATGGGGTCAATGTGAAGGTCAGGTTTTCTGAGCTGGGAATTTAAGACCCCAAGGTCAGGGTAGAGGGGACTAAGCTGCTGCCAAAAGGAGCCACGGACAGTCACCTGGCAGGACACTCAGTAGGGACGGATACACATGGCATGTGGAGCCATGAAAGTCCCAGATTTGGAATGAGAAGCCCTGGGTCAGCCTCTGGCCAGCCTTGTGCCCGGGGCAGCTCGCTTTGCCCCTGACTCTCCAGAGGGGGCGTCTTGGGTTGGCATTCACAATCTATGAGCCGTGATGCCTGGCACGCAGTAGGTGCTGACCCTGTGGTGGCAACTGACCACAGAAGCAGCCCACACAGCCTGGGGGAGCGGGGTGAGATGATGCATCCAAGACCACCTCTCCAGGCAAGAAAGCAGTGTGTGTCCTGAACAGCCAGGAGGGCAGCATAGAGACCCAAGACCTGGCTGTGGTACATAGTAGGCGCTTAATGAAGGCGTGTCAGATGAATGACAACTGGTCGTGAAGCAGCATTAGGTGGAGGCAGAGGAGCCAGCAGGGGAGAGGGCAGGCAGAGGCGGAGCTGGGGGTCCCTGCCCTGGGGGGAAAGGAGCTGGGATGGGGGGCCCTGCCGCAGCAGTGAAGGTCGTTTAACTCCACTGAGCCTGCAGCCTGCCCAAGGCTGCTCCTTCAGGGGACAGCCCAGGTAGGGGTTGGCTGCCTCCCCTGGAGGGCTTGGTGGGCTCTGTGTGTACTTCCCTGAGAAGCACTGGGTAGACACCACGGATGGAGACCATGCTGGGTGACTGACTGTCTGGGCCGGGGGACTGTGGATGACATGCCATGGAGAAGCAGAAGGCGGGGGAGGGGGGCAGCGACCTAACGATGGGACAGCCCAATGAGGCCACGCCTTTTGTCTGGGGTGGACCATGGATGCTGCACCCTGGGCCAGACCAAGAAGCTTGACTGGCTCTATCCTCGGTATTTACTGCAATGACCAGCTGGCATCGCTGTGAACACTACACCCCTGAACTCATTCACCACACCAGTAACTTTGTGGCTGATCCTCATCCCATTTCACAGACGGAGTGGGTGAGGTACAGCATGGTGGAGCACCTTGCCCAAGATCACTGTGCTTATATGTGGTTCGGCTGAGATGCAAACCCATATATCTTGTTTCAGATTCTCTGCTTTTAGCCAGTCTTCAAACTGCCTCCCTGGAGCACCAGGGAGCAATAGACAGTTTGAGAGCAGGGGAGTGATGTGAGTGAGCTGCAGTTTTGGAGAGCCAGATGGGGCAGTGCCAAGGGGTTCAATGGGGGAAGCAATTTGGATTGGGAGGTGGGAATGGAGTCATGGGACAGACTTCTGGGAGATGCTTCCCCACCCTGGCAGGAAGTGGCACCGTGGCCTGGGAGAGGCGCCAGCAAGGTGGATGTAGCAGAATTCCAGGAATGAGGACAAGGAGAACCATGGCCCCTGAGAGCTAAGCACAAGAGGCTACGGGCCAAGGCCCCAGAAGAAGCTTTGTGGCTGCTTGGGGACGGGAGCTGCCTCAGACACCCATAAGTGGGCTTCCCTGACCTACTTTTTCCTGCTTTTCTTTATTCCCTCTTTCCTTCTAAGTCAGTACCTCTGGGAAATCACTGCTGGCCTGGCCTCCACAGGGCTGAGGACACCGGGCAGGTCACATCCTACCTCCTGCTTGAGCTCAGACTCTCTTCTGGGGCAGACTTACAGGGACACAGTCCACCCCACACCCTGCTACCCTCTCAGATCTATGAAAATCCAGCCCACGCATAGGGCAGAGGACTTCTGTCTGCAGAGATAGCCAGGGTAGGTCTTCCCCCACGTGGAGGTGGTGCTGTGTGGGGGACTCAGGCTGCTCACCTGGCCCTGTGGCTTGGAGTTGGCTGGGGCCGCTGGTGCTGACCTTGGCAGCTTCCTGAACCTCTCTTGGTTTCCTTCTCTGTAAACACTGGGAGATTAGTAGTAATGCATTTTGAAAGATTCCCATCTGATAGGCTGTTGTGCAGATTTCTTGAAGATAATGAACGTGAAGGTCAGAGTCAGGCAGCAGACAGTCTCATTACCGCTTTTTCCTGGCAGCCTCTGCCCAGGGCACTGAGGAATCACGACTGTGAAGCTAAACACTCGTTATGAACAAGTGCACGCTGAATGCTTGCCGTGTGCTGGCTGTGTGCTAGGCGTGCCAGGCACAAGGGAGGGTGGGCGCTGATACCCCAAATACCTGAAGCTGCTGATCTGGGACTGTCTGCCCGGCTCTATGCCAGGTGCTGACCTGGGGCACCTCCCTTAACCTTGTCAGCAATTCCATGGAAAAGGTTTATTATCAGAAAATATTCCCCCCTTTTAAAAACTAAGGCAAAGTTCATATAATATGAAATTCACTGCTTTGATCATTTTACAATGTACATACAGTTCAGTGGCATTTAGTCCGTCCACAAAATTATACAACTGTTACCTCCATCTAATTCCAGAACACTTTCGTTTTTTTTGTTTTTTATTTATTTATTTATTTTTGAGACAGAGTCTCAAGCTGTCACCCTGGATGGAGTGCTGTGGCATCACAGCTCACAGCAACCTCCATTTCCTGGGCTCAAGCGAGTCTCTTGCCTCCACCTCCCAAGTAGCTGGGACTACAGGCACCTGCCACAACGCTTGGCCATTTTTTGGTTGCAGCCGTCATTGTTGTTTGGCAGGCCTTGGGCTGGATTTGAACCCGCCAGCTCAGGTGTACATGGCTAGCACCTTAGCCCGCTAAGCCACAGGCGCCGAGCTGAATTCCAGAATACTTTCATCACCCCACAAGGAAACCCTGTCCCCATCAGTGGTCATCCTTCCGGCCCCTCCCCCATCTCTAAACAGCCACCTATCTGCCGTCCGTCTCTATAGATGGGCTGTTCTGTACGATTCATATAAATGGGACCAGACGCTATGTGGCCTTTCGTGTCTGCTTCTGTCCCTTAGCTCAATGTTTTCAGGGGTTCTATTTGGGCTTTTCATGGCCAAATAATGCCCTGTTTGACCACATTTTGTTGATCCATTCATTTACTGAGGGGCATCCAGGTTGTTGCCACTTTTTTGAGCCCCATTTTAAAGACAAGGAAACTGAGGCTGAACCAGCCACTCACCCAAGGTCAACACCTGCCCTATGACCCAGGAATTCCACTTCTAGGTATTTAGCCAAGAGAAATGGGAACACACGTCTACACGAACACCAAGAGCGGCAGACTCGTGGCCCCAAATGGAAAACCAACTGTCCCTCCATAGAAGGCAGGCATTATCCTGGGGTGCAATACCACCCACCAGCAGGGACCAGAAGGCCTGGTCCCGGCTCTCTTCATCCTGGCCAGGTCTGCACAGCTGCGCCAAGCAGCCTGGCAGCACCTCCCAGGCCAAACGGGGGCCGCATCCTGGTTGCTCCCTGTAGTTCTGCACCCACTGCCATCCCCGCCGGTCACACACTCTCTCTGCTCTACAGATGAGGGAAACTGAGGCTCAGAGAGCTAACATCTTGTCCTGGGCCTTGCATTGGTCAGCAGCAGTCCCAAGACTCAAATGCAGGCTGCCGGTGGCTGGCCACACACCTGTCCCCTTGGTCTCCTCACGACGCAGAGTGCCACCCTGAAGTCTGGGTCAAAATGCAAGGTGTTGGTGCTGGGATGTGTGGCACGGGCATCAGGGCGCCCCGCCCCTCGCGGTCTCCTCAGAAGCAACTCTGTGAGGGGACGAGGGAGGTGGGCAGGGCTGGGCTCCTGAGAGTAGAGTAAGGGGCTCTCTGTGCCCGAGTCTGCGTGTGCACACGCCTCATCTCCATGTGTCCCTCTTTGGGTGACTGTGTATCTCCCTCTCCGCATGTCCGTATCCGTCTCTCTGTCCCTGCATGTGCCCCCGCTTGTGTGTCTGTCTCTGAGTCTCTATCTCCTTGTCTCTGTCTCTGGGAACGGTCAGAAATGTGGCGTCCTTCTCCCTGCCCCCTTCAGGGCTAAATGAAACGCGGGGACAGACTAGCCCTGACCTGGCAGCTCCTCCTCAGGCTGCTGTGGCGCCGGGGGCCCCGAGGGCCAGTCTTTCTCAGGAAGGAGCACCCTGCTCCCCGCCCCAGGTAGGGGCTGGCTCTCGGTGTTCCAGTCTTTAGGACCAACTCCCTCTTCCTGGGCCCTGGGTCTGATCGCTGGTGAGGAGGGCCCTGCCTCCCAGCGCCTGCTGAGCTCCCCAAACTTGTGTCCTAGGGTTCACCAGGGGCCACTGCCCTCAGTAGCCTCCCAGCACCCCACCCTTCTCTCCCGTCTGTGTTTCTCAGACAGGTTTTGGGAGCCACTGGGGAGCCCCTAACAGCTCTGGGGCTCGAGGCCTTTGGCAGAACCCAGGAAGACAGTGCCCAAGACCAGGTTGGACTGCGCTGGCCTTCAAGCCACCAGCCCATCCAGGGTAGTCACTGGTGTTTGTCAGAAAGACCAACAGCCCAGTAGGCCAAATGTGGCTTTGGAGTTGGCCATGCTGGGCTCATAGCCCAGTCAGGAAGGCAGAGGCCATGGAGAGGGCCGGTGCCTGGCACGGATGTCTTAACGACACCAGCTCCTCCTTACCCAGACTGCCCCAGCTAGCGGAGGGCTGAGCTACTGGAGACATTTACTGCTCAGTGTGAGCACAAGGATGAGCCTGAGGTTTCTCCATGGCTTTTCACAAAATGTTCTTCTAGTCGGTACTGGTAAAAATCATGTATTGCAGAGCTGAGAGTCCCAGGCTCCCGGAACACTCTGTGTGGTGGCACAAGGAAAGGCCCTGCTCTGCCCACAAGCTTCAGGCAGGGCTGGCTGCCTGGAGGAAGGGGCCTGTCAGGGTGCAGCCTGGTGCCCGGGTAGTGTGGGATGGGACACACTGTGTCTGTGGCCCCTGCCCAGCCACTGGGCTCCTCTCCCTACCTCGACTGGGTTAGAAGTTGCCCGAGTCTCCCCAGCCTGGGTCTTTGCGGCCTGGCACTGGGTGTCACACATCAGGGTCCTGGCAGCTAGCAGGGGGACAGCTGGGCCCTGCCCCAGGGGACAGGCTCTGACATGTTCACTTCAGGGTGAGGCAAATTCAGGGAGTAGGTCAGCGTCTGGGCTTGCCCTGGGCTTACTGACAAAGGATTCTCCATGTCTGCTTCCTCACCTACCAAAGCCTGGTGGTAGGGGCTGCATGGGGGGCTGCGGAACAAAATGCCCCAGAGGAAAAGGATTCCACCCACAGCACCTCTGTGAAACAGGTGCTAAGAGGCCCATTTTACAGATGAGGAGCCTGAGGCTGGGACAGACGCAGCCTTTCTTGGGCTGGGGAGTTGGTGCTTATTTCTTCCTGGAGGCCACGTGCCCCTCTCATGGGCCAGTTGAGGCTCCTTCCTATGGCTGGCAGAGAGCCTTCTTAAGCACCAGCTAGGGTGTTAGTGAATAGACCAGTGAACAGCCACTCTGTGTCACCCGTAGGAGAGCTCTGCACCCCTCTGGGCCTGCATTTCCATCACTGCTGGAAAGCTTTTCAGCCTTGACCAGGAACTCAGTGAAGCAAAAGTGAGCTCAGGGCCCAACAGAGGGACTTTCCAAGGTCCCTAGTCATTTTTAGTGTCCCTCATTTGGGACAAGTGACCCACACCCTGTCCTCGGGCCCAGCCCACTCTGTCTGTTCTTTTTCTGGCTGTATGAACTCAGGCCGCTGCACAAGCAAAGTTAAACTCCAGAGAGCTGAACACGTGGCCTGGGCGGGGAGCCAAAGCAGATGGCAGGCCACCTGTTGAAGGGTGGCACCTTGGCTGCCCGCCTCCTGCCTGCCTGTGTGCCTCTCGCCTACTCTCTCTGCTCTGTGCTGGGCCCCGAGGCGTCTGTGGTGGGGGCTTCAGACCTGGGGGGCTCACACAGTCACGGGAAACCACCCAGGCTGCACCAGGGGGTGGAGGACAAGCCAAGGGCAGCTATAGTTGTCCTCTTCAGAGCCTGGTGTGCAGGGGCTCAGGGGCGGGTGGCAAGGCACAGACCCTGAGCAGACAAAGGGCAGGGGCCTCTGCCACCCCTCAGAGGGGCCTTGGGTAGGTGTTGCTCCCTAAGACTCCAGATACCCCATCCCACCACTGCCTCTGCAGGGGTCATTCACCAAACCTGTGGGCATTTAAAGATTTTAAGACTCTTATTGTTTAAAAAGCACAATTAGATGAGTGATATAGTAGGATAGTAGCTCAAGGTAGAACCTTTGAAAACATCCCTAAGCAAAAAGAGAAAAACTAGCCCCTGTACTTGCTATCAGCCCTCAGTGTCTTTCCCGGGGAATGGTATACACTTTTCTAAACTCTTCTTAGCCTTTATTCCACTGAACAGTCACTATAGGGTGAACCTCCTTCCAGGTCAACCTAGGGAGTCTTGGCATGACTGTTTGTCGCAGCACCATTTGGATCGTCCCATCTTTAGACAGACTGCAATCCCTTATCCGCAATTGCAAAACCACAAAAGCTCAAAAAAGCCAAGTCCTTATGTAACTTGTTTGGCCACAAATATCTGCCCTGGACAGACATGGAGCTCTTTATGGCCTCCCCTCCCCCCACTCGGCAGAGGGGTTTTGCATTTCGCTGCGGAAACATCAACCGGTTTGATGAAGAGCATTGCCCCACAGGCCGCTGAGGTGTCACGTAATACCCGGCACGGGGAGCATTCTAAAACTCTAAATCCACGTGATGTTCTCTGGTGTGACGGAGATTTTGACTGAGTGGACAGAAATGTCTAGGGCTTACATTTGCTGGGTGTTCTTGGCTGGTGCTTTGAATTTAAAGCATCAACACCAAGTGAGGGTCTTCTATTTAGGGTGGAGTCTCAGAGGCGCAGGGTGGGTCACTCATGAGGTTAGGGCACCAGCCACATGCACTGGGGCTGGTGGGTTCGAACCCAGCCTGGGCCTGCTAAACAATGACAACTACAAAAAAAAATGTAGCCGGGTGTTGTGGCAGGTACCTGTAGTCCCAGCTACTTGGGAGGCTGAGGCAAGAGAATCGTTTAAGCCTAGGAGTTTGAGGTTGCTGTGAGCTGTGACATCACAGCCCTCTACCAAAGGTGACATAGTGAGACTTTGTCTCAAAAAAAGAAAAAAGACTGCACCTGGGTCTCTGGCTCCCAAGCTCACAACATGCTGCTAGGCCTCCCTGGCCCTTTCCCACTTTGCCAGATGCAGTTTGAGACATCCCCAATGTCAGTGTTTATCAAACTGTGTTCCACAAACTACAGGCCTCTCAATGCCTGGATACTTGTTATAACCACACAGATGTGCTGGCTACATCTGTAGTCCCAGCATTTTGAGGGGGAGGCTGAGACAGGAGGATCACTTGAGCCCAGGCAAAGAGGCAGTGAGCTAAGACCAACCACTACACTCTAGCCTGGGTGATAGAACAAGACCCTGTCTCAAAAAAAAACAAAAACAAGTCAAAACTCAAAGAAAACCAAAACCATGCAGACTTCCAGGCTCCACCCTGGCCTCTTGGACCGGAGCTCCGGTGAGCCACAGGCATCGGCTTGTTGAATAGGCTCATGATGATCCTGGGGCCCATGAAGTCTGAGACACTCTGCATGCCTTAGGGCCCCGGGACTGTAGTGAAGGAGACTATTGTCCCAGCTCCCACTGCAGTTGAGCTTGGGTGATCCTAAGTCAGCCTTAACTGCCGCCCCAGGAGCCCTGTGTCTCTAGGGCAGCCAGAGGGCTATTGGCCTCAAACCCATGGCTGGCAGTGGCCTCTCCAAAAAAAAGTCATTAATCTTGGTTAACGCAGGGAATTATAACTTGGTTCAGAATCTACCTTCTCTCCCCACTCCCTTCTCAGGGCCCGGCCTTCCTGCATGTTCCCACAAGAGTGCCGGCTCTCCCTGTCCCTCTGCTGCTCCTCAAGGAGCAGCTGTTGTATTATTTTGTTGCAGTTTTTGGCCAGGGTTGGGTTTGAACCCACTACCTCCGGCATATGGGGCCAGTGCCCTATTCTGTTGAGCCATAGGCGCTGCCCAGCAGTTGTATTTTTTATCTTAATTCAGTCTGCCTGACTTTTCTTCACGCCTTACTTTTTTTTCCAGGAGTAAATCCTTCTTTCCTCCATTCATCCACCCATCACCCATCCATCCACTAAACCACCCATTAACCAACCAACCCGCCCAACCACCCCTCATCCAACCATCCACCTACCAACCTATCCATCCACCAAACCATCCATTTACCAACCAACCCATTCATCCACACACTCACTCACCAGCCCACCCACCCATCCATTCATCCCCCAAGCCTGAGTGTCAGTAGGAGCCCAATACATTTTAGCCAAATGAAGGAACGATGAGTTTCTCCAAGCAACCTGTTTAGCAACCTTATGAGAAAGCAAGGAAAGATTTGCTTAGACCTAGGAGTTTCAGCTCACAGCTCTCCTCATGCACCCACGTGCTGGCACTTCAGCTACGTTTCTCTACGTGGCAGCCATCACGCTAGGTCTGCTGCCAGAGACACGGAGCTGAGCAGAAACAGATGCCTGGGCCTCGCCCTCATGAAACTGGCAAATTCGGGGGAAGACAGATGTTAATCAAGTAACCACACTCATGAAGTCATAATTACAAACAGTAAGACATGCCCAGAAGGAAAAGAAATGCTCCAGCGTATCACAGAGGTTCCTGACACAGGCCGGGACACTCCGGACAGTCACAGGAAACCAAAGGACGAGCCAAGGCCTGGCCAAGAAGGGGGCACCTGAGTCAGGTGAGTCAGGAGAGGAGTTTAATCAAGAGAACTGTTACCAGAGAGGTGAAGAGCTGCGAGAGCACGTGGGGGCAGAGAGACTGACTCCAGCTAGGAACTGCAGGAAGCTGTTGTCACCCCAGGCAGGAGGGACAAAGGAAGTTACTGGAGCTGCTGCTGGAACCACATGAGTTGTGGCCACTTGTAGAGACGTTGCTCAAGCAGGGAGACAGACACCCTGGCTTCCCCCTCCTCTGCCTCCAGTGCCTCCTGTTGGCTGTCCCCAGTGGGAAGTCAAGAGCAAAGAAGCCTGGGAAATGTAGTTTGCAGAGCAGGAGGAGGGTGAGGACTGGAGTATGCCTGGCACAGGGTAGAATTAGGCACAGAGGGGAAGGAAACAAGTTCCAGGCAATGGAAACAGTACACGTAAAGGCCCTGTGGTGCAATGTGCATGGTGCCTCCTGAGAAGGTCAAAGCATCAGGAAGGTCCAAGGAATTAAGAGGTCTTAAGGTCTCCCAGCAACATGGGCAGAGGTTAGCAAACAGGGTATCTCGTCTCTAACCTGAGCACTATGAAACCTGAGATGGACTTCAAGCCAGAGGGCGACCACAACCAGGTTGGCACTTCCAAAAAGACAATGCTGGCTGCTGGGTTGGGGAGAGACATAAGGAAAACAGGTCAGAGGCTGGTGTGGGCCTGCTGAGCCCCCTCCCCCGGGGACTTGGATGCCCATAGCAGCAGGGAAGTGCCAGCTTCTAGGGGACGTCCCTTCCTTGATCATTCATCTTCCTCCTTTTAGACTGAATGCCGGGCTTCCCCCCCCCCCCCAAGATGAGGCCTTCTGGCCTAGTCTTGCCCAGCCTGCCCAGCCCCCCTTACCCTCCACTAACTGCCCCCCCCAGATGCCCACACCCTGAGCCAGAGTGCCAGCCACGATGGCACCTGTCCGCAGCTATTTTTCACTTCTCCAGTGGCTCAGCTTTCAGGTCTGATAAATATTAATGGCCATGCAGGGTCCAGCGGGCCCCACGGAGAGATAGTCTTTCTGGAAGTCATGTCAGGGTGCCCAGCCAGAGGCACAACCGGACACCCAGGCCTGCCTCCAGACCTGCCAGCACCCATCCCCCTAGGGGGGCAAATCTGGGAGCCCCAGGAGTCAGACCATCTCTGGTTCTCTCTGAAGCCCAGAGCTCATTCTCCCATGGACCCAGGGAAGAAATGGAGTTCGAACACTTGAGTGAGGGCTCCTTGGCCTGACAATCCCAAATCACTATTTTCAAGGGGGTGCAAGAGCATTAGCCAGGAAGTCGGGAAGGCTGACTTCTAACTGTACATTGTGTGACCTTGGCCAAGTCGGGGCTGCCTTGGACCTTGGACTGCCCTCCTCTCAAATTAAGGGGGTCTAAGAACGTGGGCTTCAGAAGCATGCACTTCTCAAAGGCAGGAGCTGTTTCAGGAAGCTGGGGTGGGGGGAGAAATGTCCCTTTCTGCTTACTGTGTTTGTGGCACTTTTAAATTCCATGGGGTTTGGTCTCCTAATGACATTGGAGGGCGGTGGGCAAGGTTATTCTCCACACTCACATTGACTAAAGCAATGTGGCTCACAAGTCCAACCACTTACCTGGGGCCATGCAGAGAAAACATTGGGGTGGGGTGGATTTTGATCTGAGTTCCAAAGTCTGTAGGCAAAGTAGTGCATCACTCAGAGTGCAGGCTCTGGGTCTGCAGTACAGACTGGGTTGCGATATCAGCTCCTTCCATTAGTAGCTGTGTGATCTTGGGCAAGTAGCTTAACCTCTCTGTGCTTTAGTTTCCTCACCTGTAAAGTAGAAATAATACTTGTGTGCCTACCTCATCAGGTGCTGAAAGGATTAAATCGGGTAACAATATGCAGATGGGGAACTAAGCTCAGCTGGTTGAGGCCTTGGGATTGCTGCAGTGATGAGTTCTCACTTTGAGATGTGAGCCTTGACCCACCCCAGAGAGGGTGGAGCTGGGCCCAGAGTGGTGTGTGGAGAAGGGACTGTAAGCCACTGTTCCTGGTGAGCGCTGTCCTCCAGACAGCTGGAATGTTCTAAGTCATTCTAAGACCCAGGCAGATTGGAATTTAAAATGTGTTTCCCCTTTTAGAGTGAGCCATGCCTAAGTATTTCTGGCCTGTGAAAGGAACACAGTTTCAGAGCCAGGGCAGAAAAACCACGTGTGTTCACACGACCCAACGAAAATACTGGCCACCAAGTCCTTTTCCTCTGCAGCCTGTGTGGAATCCATCCCGGCTGGGCAGGGGGCACCCTGCAAGAAGCCAGATGTGGGTACAGGCTGGTGGGTGGGCCACTGAGGGGAAGGTCAGGAAGGGCTAAATCTGGGGACTAGGGAACCTTGACAATTCCACTAGCCTCCCTCGTGTGATTTAAAATATTGTAGTATGCATTAAAGTCACACACCCACGTGATGGTTAGCAATTCCACTCCTGGGTGTCTACCCCAAAAGAAAAGCATTGTGTGTTTTCAACAAATTACATGCACTAGATTGTTTAGAAAATCACTATTTGTGGTAGCCCCAAATGGAAACTACCCCAAAGCTCACCAGTGGCAGAAAGGATGAATAAATGATGGAATATTTACCAGTGGACTACTATACAGCAAAGAAAAAGAACTGATTGCTGCTACGTGTGAAACCAGGAAGATGCAGTGCAGAGTAAAAAGCCAGGCTCAGAGAACACTGGGATGTACTTCTTCTCACATAAAGCACAAACACGGACTGTCCTGACATAGCCTACAACACAGATAAGCCTTAGAAACATTACACTGGGTGAATGAAACCAGTCACAAAGCCCGTGTGCTGGACGATCCCACTTAGGCAACTGCCCAGAGCAGGCAGGGACAGAAGGTAGACTGTTGGTCGTCAGGGGCTGGTATGGGGTAGAGCTGGAGGGAGCCAGTTGATGGCTAAAGGGTCTGAGGTTTCTTCTGGGGGTGATGAAAATGTGCTAAAATTGATTGTGGTGGCGGTTGCAGAACTCTGTAAATATACAGAAGCCATTGAATTGCACATTTCAAATGGGCGGACTGTGTGGCCTGTGAGTTATATCTCAATAAAGCTGCTAAAAAATAACACAGGCTGGTGTTAGGAGTCAGGATGCCCAGAACTGGTTGGGAGTCGTTCCCAGGTGTGGGGGGGCAGGTAGTGCCTGGATTGGGACCCTTGGGGCTTCTGGAGGCTAGGCCTGGTCACACAGGTGTAATCAGCTTGTGACAGTTCAGGAAATCGCACACTGACCGTGAGGTAGACTTTTCTATATGGAAGTAATAACTCGGTACAAGATTTCTAAAAAACAACACCCAAGTTTAGAGTTAGCCACACGGCTCGGTCCCACCGTCTGTCTCTGTCAATGGGTCTAGCAACAACCCGTCCACGGCATGAATCCAAGCCGGGGGAGGCAAGCTGGCAGCTGGGGTTGGAACATGCTTGGTGACTCAGAGGAACAGCTGGAAAGAATGTGTTGCCTTTGACTTCCCAGCGCCATGGACCTGCCACTGCTCCAGGTCCTGAGCGCTCAGGAGACTGGGCTGAAGGTGGCAGCCACCGGTGGAAACACAGGCCAGACTCGGAAGTGTGCAGCAAGCCCTGACCATTGGTCTTCCTGGCAGGGCCCAGGGAGGGACAAGGATATCTTTATTAGGAGTGGGGCAGTGGGCTGGGTGGGCCAGGAGCTGAGCACACAGCAGGGTGCTAGGGCCAGACTGCCTGAGTAGGAATCCAGCTCTGACACTTCCCAGGTCCGTGATGCTGGGGACATGAGTTCACGTTCCAAGCCTCAGCGTCCCCATCGGTAAAATCATGTAACAACAGTGTCTACTTTTCAGGGTGTTGTGAGAACTAAATGAGATAATGATGTCTGCTCCAAACATAGCACCAGCATCCAGTGACCACCCAGCAAACATGAATATTAGCGATTATCATTCCAGGTTGGAGGATGCAAACAGGTTTGTATTGAGTACCTACTGCAAGCCGGGCACCCTTAAGACAGTCCTCGGCATCATCTACTTTTGCTTCTACCCATCACCCACCCACCTATGCCCTACCCGCTTAGAGACCTCCGTAGCTTGGAAGCTTGGGAATTGACCACATAAATGGTTGCTGTGGGTTCTGTGCTGCAAACCAGGGGTCTGTTGAGAAGCCAGCAGCAAGGGAGTCTTTGAATATATTCAAGATTTATGTGGAGTGTTTGTCCCGTCATCCCCAGTGGCAGGTCAACCCTGGTGATCATTTATCAAAGAGGTTTTACGAGGCCCTGAAGTTCACAGCAATATCCTCAGATTTCAAGCTGGTGAGGCCTGGGATGGGGGATGGTAACTCCAGCAGTAAGAGACTGGGTTTTTCTCTCCTGGAGTTTTTTTTTTTTTTTTTTTTCAGATTCAGAGAAGCAAGGCAAGGTTTGGGGGCACCTGATTCTGCTGGACAAATTTGTACCCCATGCAGTGATCTTTAATTGTGGAACATAAGCCATGACTTTTTAACAAGGCACTTTGCAGCGTATAAAATGTTTCTGCCTCGGTTGTCCCAGGCCCCAGAGATAGAGAGTGATCCACCCACTTTCACTCTTGGAAGCTCCTGGATTTATAAAGGCAATGGGTGCTAAGACAGGGGTCACCAAACATGCTGTGTATGTTGAATGTTTCTATTTAACAAGTTAGCACAAGTAATACAGAATGCAACCAAATTTCCCAGCCCCCACTGACCCCCAAAGCTGGCGCTTATCCTGGTTGCAGGAACTGTGCCCTTGAACAAGCCTCTGCTTGGGGGACCCTCAGTTTCTCTATCTCTAAAATGAATTCACCTCCCGTCATCCGTCTATTTATCGCTGTGACATGAGCTAACGGATAAGAAATGGTTCATAAGCCCAAGGCCTCCACAAATCCCAGGATTTTTTTTTTTTTTTTTACTGTCAACGGTTACATTCTTTCCCTCTGAGAAGGAAGATATATCTTTGCTAGTGGCCTGCCATGTTTGAAACGCTTTCTGAGTGTTGCAGAGAGGTGCTTGCTTCATTCTTAGGCAAAAAGGAAAAAAAAAAAAAAAGAAAGAAAAAATAGGGCAGTGAGATGATAAATTTTGTTTTCCTGGTCCCCAGTGAGCCAGAGGCCAAACAAGCACACGGTGCCTCTAAAAGAGGAAGGATGGACCAGCCTGTGAAGGTAAATGGGTCCTCGGAGGGACACCAAGGGCACACGCACAGTTTAGAGGGAAGAGGAAAAGGGCAGACAGTCCTGGTAGGAGGGAAGTGGGGTTATAGGGTTGGAGAAAGCTGGGGGCATGTGGAGAGTTTAATCTTGATTGCTGGCACTTGAGAAGCAATGGTGGAGTGGAAGCTACCAGGGCAGCAGGAGGTTCTGGAACGTGGAGGGCAGTGAGATCTGCACGCACTCTGGCAACCCTGGTTCAAGTATCGAGTGGTCCTGAACTGTGTCCCCAGCCTTGTGAAACTGCAGGGCAGGGCATGGCAAGTTGGCTCAGGCTCGGCCCTGTGGGAGAGGCCAGTGCAGGGGCAGATGCACAAAATGACGTGTGTGCATTGGGTGCCTGGAGAGTTCTCCTGGGCAGGGGGAGGGCAGATTCGTGCGGTTTTTGGACTAAGATAACCCTACAGGTAGCAGCAAATCTGAGACACACCCAGATGTTCCTGTAGACCTGGGGTGGCGTTTTCCTACTTTGATCCCAGTGCTGGGCTATCTGTGGCACCCTCTGTCCAGCTGCAGTGAGGGTTGCAGGGCTCCAAGGTCGGGGCGGGGGTGGGGGGGGAGCCAGGAATGGCTCTGTTGAGGAGGTAAGGCTGAGGCTCTGGCAGCTCTTGGCAGGGATGTTGGATGGCTCAGTTTAGTTTGAGCCTTTTGCACATTTCTGTTAGAAAAAGGGACTTGGGGCTCGGCGCCGGTAGCCCAGCAGCTAGGGTGCCAGTCACATACACCAGAGCTGGCAGGTTCAAATCCAGCCTGGGCCTACCAAACAACAATGACAACTACAACCAAAATAATAATAATGATGATAATAAAAATAGCTGGGCGTTGTGGCAGGTGCCTAGCTACTTGTGAGGCTGAGGCAAGAGAATTGCTTTAGCCCAAGAGTTTGAGGTTGCTGTGAGCTGTGACGCCACAGCACTCTACCAAGGGCGACAAAGTGAGATGCTGACTGAAAAACAAAAACAAAAACAAAAAAACCCCCAGGACTTTGAGTCTACGTTAGCAAATGACATTGATGCAAACATACCCTGGCATTTCTCCTCATCTTCTGGCATAAACTCAACCTGTTTTGTGTCCAGACAGGAGCCTCAGTTTCTTTAAGGACACATGTTAGGAGAGGGTGGATGACTCCAGGCTGTTCTTGACTTAACTAACTGGTGTCTCAATATTTGGGGCAGAGCCCAGGGGGTCACAGAGGCAGCTGCTCAGGCTGTGTGACCCTGGGCCAGTGACATCCCTTGTCTGTGACTCACTCCCCTCTCCTGTGAACTGGGGGTATGTAGCACAATCTTCATGAGAGGTCCTGGTCTGCACAGATGTTATGGTCTGTGATGTTATGGCATGTGTTAACATGCCTTACTGGGGGCATCTAGGTTTATTCTTCCTCATTTTATTCTCTCTGGCTTACAGATAGGGAAACTGAGGTTCAGAGAAGTTAGGAGCAGGATGAGGCCACACAGCTAGTAAATGGCAGAGGCATGACATCTATCTGGTGTGTCAGACTGTGCCAGTGCTCCCGCCTGGTGTTACCCACCCGCAGATGACCAGCCACTGTCACCTGCCTTCCTCCACCCTCAGTCTGTGTTTACGTGCTCCCTGGCTCCCGAGACGTGTCCCAAGAGACTTTCTTGGGTCATTGGGTCATGGAAAGAAACAAAAATATCTAGCTGGACACCTCCAGCCACCTCCCCGACTCCTGGCCTACTTCACATGCACATAGGCACAGGCCAGGGAGCACCATGACCACATATGCACACAAACATGGATTCATGCCACACACACAGACACATGTATGTACACACATGCACAGCCATTCTAAAAAATGCATCCACCCCTGCACACATAGGACATACTTGGGAAATCCTCCTGGAGGATTCCAGCTTAGTCAACAAAACCCTGCCTCTTTCTTTTCATCCTGTTGACCCTGTGGCTCTCCTCTCTCAGACTGTGCGTGACCTCATTGTGGTGTCCCTTGTACTCTAGGGCACAGACAGGAGTACCTCCTCAAAGGCTGTCAATCACATACTCACGATCACCAGCAATATAACAGACCTCCGAGTACCTCATTCAATCCACACACAGATTTCCTTTGAGGCAGGGATCAAAATCCCCTTGTACCAAGCCAGAAACTGAGGCTTAGGTGGCTAGGAGGTCTTTCCAAGGTTCACGCGAGGGATAGACAGACAGTGGGACCCAGGTACTGAGCCAGGCCCTGGATATAAGCAAGTAAGACAGATTTGGCTCCTAGGTGGGAGTGGGGATACTGGTGGGGAGGGCTGGGGCAGGTAGGAACACAACAGACAGAAAAATAAATAAAATTCATGCAAGCTCTTATGCCAAGGAGCTGAAGTGGAGAAAAGCATTAGAGGACGGTTCTCGGGAAGGCAGGGAGGCCTCTCAGGATGACACCAGAGCCGAGACCTTAAAGATGAGCCCCAAGGGACCTACATCTAACTCAACAGCAGCCTGGAGGCGCTGAGGCCAGCACTGTTTTACCAGCAGCCATGCAAGCTGCGATTAAACAGATGTTGCCCTTTAAAGTTTTCCTAATCAGGCTTCTCACCAGGTATTAAAAATGCCAAGAGCCAAGAAGCATTGGGCCTTGCCCCCAACATTCCTTTGGGACAGTTTTGCTGACACAGCGTTTTTTTTTTTCCAGGGCCTGGGTGAGGGCCCAAGGTCCCGCATCTCTGATGACAATGATTTTCCTATTAACCCTTGGACTGTGTGCCCTGGAATACACACCAGAGATTCCTGGGAACTGGCCCTTTGCTCTTCTTCCATTTACTTACAATGCATGGCCTACCTCCCAGACAAGAGGAAGCCCAGTTTTACTTACATGTCAGCACCCCAGAGGGTGGAGGTGACCATGGGGCACCTTGGTCCACAGGCCAACTCTGGGCTCTGCTGCAGATCAGGACAGCTGCTCAGAAATCAGAGGCTCATAGAGTTTTGAAGCTAGAAGGACTGTCATTCCACAGACTGAAGCGTGAGGTTCAGAAATGCCTGGATTGGGTTACTACCAACCTGAGCCAGTGCGGCATGCGGGTTTGGTGGGGGATCCACAGGGCCTGGCCTTGTCCCCTGTCCTGGACAGGTTCCATCAGCAGACTAGTGACAGGGACCAGATGCTCACCTGGAGAGGCTGCAAACCCGGCATTCAAGAGTAGGTACCTGGTACCCAATTCCCTGGGTCTGAAGCCTACTTGGCCATTTTGAATAAGTAACTTAACACTTAAGGCCAGCTCTCTCCTGCTTGTAAAACTGTGCTGATGACTGCAGGAAGCCCAGCATTATCAGGAGGGGTAACTGAGCCTAAGTATATAAAGTGCTTAGAACTGTGTGTCCCACTCTGCAAGTCTCCCTTAAATAAATACAAGGTATCTACACACAATAAATGCATGGAAAACAGTTAATCCCCTGCAGCAGCTCCTGTTTAACAGAAGTATGAAAGGGCTCAGAGACGTAGAGTCATTTGCCCTGGGACACACAGGACTTTTTCTACCTCTCCGGTGAGCAGTGGCACCTGACCAGTGGTGGCGAGGGACAGGGCAGGGCCAGGACTCATCCTTAGGATGGTGCGTTCATTAACGTGTTCCAGGAGACAGGAAACAGCTTCTCTTCCCTCTGCAAAATTAGAACGCTGTGCTCTGAAAAGTGTCCCCAACGTCGGGCTCTGCAGGACTGTAAATGATTCTCACTTGGTCCCCTTTTTAGAATGAGGAGGGAGCAGGACCACCCCGGGCGAAACCGGCAGGGTGCCTCCTGCTGGCCCACAGCCCTTCCCGGGGTGGGGTGGGGTGGGCGCTCCTCTGTCCCCAGGGGCGCCGTTCGCGTCCTTACCTGGCTCCTCCCTCGTCCTGCTTGACCTTTACTTAAAGACCAGCTCTAGCCGCTGATGGGTTTCGGCGGTCCCCGAGGAGACCCTTCAGACGGCTTGAGCCCGGCGCGCTGGAGAGAGCCCCTAATTGGGGCAATGAATCATCATGCGCAGCTCCGGCTGGACACAAAATAGATAGAGGAGCCGGCGCGCTATTGTGCGCAGTTTGGGACGCAGGGGGAGCGGGAAAAGGAGGAGGGGAAGAGCCGGGGAAGGAGAGGAGGAGGGGGAGGAGGGCGGGCGCAGGGGAGGGAGCGCGCGAGGGAGGGATTCCCCGCCCGCCGCCTCTCTCCTCCCGCCTCCGCCCCTCCCTCCCCGCCCCCCGCGCCGCCCGCCGCCCCGCCCCCTCCTCCCCAATTAAATGACCCAACGCTTTGGCAGGCGCCGGAGCTCGCACATGCGGCTGCCGCTCCAGCCGCCCGGGGCCCGCCGCCGCCGCTGCCGCCGCGTTCCGGGCGCGCTTGCCGCGGCGCCGCCTCGGCCAGCGTCGCCTCCGGGGGCTCGGCAGGCCCGGGGGACGCCGGTGCGAGCGGCCGGGCGTCCGCGCCCGCGCCGGCCGCCCGCCGCCAAACTTTGCGGCGCGCACACATGGTCCAAGTTGGGTGCGGCGGCGGGGGCGGCGCGGGCGGGCGCTGAGGGCGGCCCAGGGCGCGCGGGGGTCGGGGCGGGCGGCGCGGCGCGGCCATGAGCGGGCGGCCGGCGCCGGTCTCCCGCAAGCAGCGGCTCATGGCAGCCGTGGGCGAGCGGGCGGCGGGCGGCGGCGGCGGCGGCGCGCCGCTCTCGTGCTTCATCTGCGGCGGCGGCATCGGGCGCGGCAAGGAGCTGAAGCTGCAGGTGAAGCAGCCAGCGGCGGGCGCAGGGGCCCCGGCGCAGCCCTTCTTCCCGTTCCTGCAGCAGCAGGAGCCGGCGCCCGGCGCGCGCGAGCTGTCGCCGGCCGACGGCTGCGTCCTGGTGTGCGCTGTGTGCCGCTGCTTCCTGGGCGAGCAGTGGGCCGCCTTCGAGCGCGCCCGCACGCCGGTGGACAAGCGCATGTACTGGCTCAAGCGGCCCCACCAGTGCGATGCGGGCGCGGGGGGGCGCCGGGGCAGCGCCGGGGCCCCCCGCGAGTGGAATGTCGCCTACGCGCTGGGCAGCGCCGCGGACGACGACGACGACACGGGCGGCCCCCGGCTCCGTGGGACCGCGGAGGAGACACGGGACTCCGACCTGTCGGAGCTGTCGGACACCGACCCTCTGTCTGAACCCGACCCAGCTGCGCGTGACGCCGCCAGCCCCCACCAGGACCGGGCACCAGCGCTGCGGAACACCCCGGGGCCAGGGCCTCGTGGGGGCCGCTGCCACGAGTGGAGGCCGGCGCTGGGACCTCTTCCCGGACAGGGCGCAGAGCCCCCGGCGCAGGAGCGCATGGAGGAGGGGGAGGTGCCCTCGAAGATCCCGGTGGATGGGGAGCCCAAGCCTGGCGTTAGGCGCCGGAGGAAGGGGGTCGGGAGGCCCTGGGCCCCTGAGGCCCGGGCCAGCGTCCTGAGGGGCATTCAGGACCCTTGGCAAGGTCCTCCTGTCCAGGAAGCCCCTGTAGATGGCATGAAAGGAGGCCCCTCGGGCAGGGCTGCCAAGCCTGGGGAGAGCAGGCCGCTGGCGGAGACCCTCGGAGGCTTCTGCACATCTGAGGACAGCGACATCAACATCACCAGCGGGGAAGAGGACCACAAAGAGCACCCTTTCCCGGGCCCCTGCGGCCCCAAAGAGAAGGAGAATGGTGGTCGGGTCCCCCGGGCTCCCCCTGAGAGCCGGGTGGCGCCACCAGAGGGCCTTTGCTGCTATATCTGCGGGTCAGCATTGTCCCCGGCCTCCCAGCACCAGATCCACGTGCAGAAGCAGGAGAAGCTGGCCCAGGCGCCCTTCTTCCCCTTCCTGTGGCTGCACAGCCCACCCCTTGGGGCACAGCCCATCAGCGATGGTGGCAGCACCCTGGTATGCCCCTGCTGCTTCTCATCCCTCATGCAGCAGTGGCAGAGCTTTGAGCTGGCCAGCGTGCCAGTCCTGCAGCGGCTCTATGTGGTGCCCCTGAACAGCCGGGCCCCTGGAATGGCCTCTAAGGGCAGGAGGCTCCCAAGGGAAGAGGGCCTGCCTGCTGGCGCCCTGCGAGAGGCCTGTTACCTCTGCGGGGAGGACTGCACCCAGGATGCCCGGGCAGTGCCCTTCAGGGCCCTCAATGGCAGTGCCCGCAGCGTCATGTATTTCCCCTTCCTCAGCCTCCTGCCCTGCCCGCCCAACGCCCAGGGCCCCAACAAGCGCTGTGAAGTCCGCAGCTGCCCCAAGTGCTTCAGCGTCCTGGAGGATGTCTGGGCCCTGTATCGGGCCTGCCAGAACGAGGCCCTCATCACCTCCGTGCAGGGTTTCTTGGGCAGGTACCACCAGGCCTTCTCCGCCTCCGACCCTGCCCTCTCCGAGCCGCCCATGGCAACCCAGGGTGGCCCCTTGTCTGTCTGCTACATCTGCGGGGCCGAGCTTGGACCCGGGAAGGAATTCCAGCTCAACGTGAACCCCGCCAGCCGCTTGGGCGAGAAGGAGCCCTTCTTCCCCTTCCTCACCGTTTACCCGCCAGCTCCACGAGCCAGGCCTGTGGATGCCACCGGCCTGGTGGCCACCTGTGTGCTCTGCTACCATGACCTGCTGGGCCAGTGGCTGCAGCATGAGGCCCGAGGCACCCAGCACGCTGTCAGCGCCTGGTCTCGGCAGTACCAGGTAGAGACGTTCGTGTGTTTCTTCTGCCAACAGGAGAAGAAACGCTGCTTGGGGCTGAAGTCTGTGCGAGTGGCCCGGCTGCCCTTGTTCCTCTATACCCTGCGAGCAAGCCACAGCCTGCTGGTGGACGATGGGCAGCAGTTGATCATTGGCGCCTGCGTAGAGTGTGGAACGCTGGTGTGTGCGGGCCAAGGGCTCACCCGTCAGGGACCCATGGGCTGGAGCTCCCCAGTGGCTGCAGTGACAAAGGTAAGCAGCAGTTTCCATTATCTTGGACCCTTTCTCTGACATCTATACGAGGAAGGGAGATGTTGTTTTCTGTTCCTCTGAAGTTTTCCCTGGTTCTTTGCAGCATATTCTGGGAGAGGTGTCCTCCAAGGGTCACTGGGCTGGTGCTTGGGGGGGTATGTTGGTCTGGGTGACCTTGGAGGTATGGGGCAGGCGGTCAGAGGAGCTGGGAGTCAGAAGTGGTTTTATCGAAGAATAAGGCACTGCGGAGAGCAGCAGGCATAGGTCTGAACTTGGGTGTGTTTGTGGTGGAATCTATCAAACAGAGGAAGTTTCGGGCATGTCTGTCATCCGCCTGATAACATTGGTAATTAGGCCAGCCGTGCAGGTCACTGAGAGGTCTCTGTGCTTGCCTGGTTAAAACACATTGGAGGCGGGAGTTCCTCTGCACTCTAGCTCTCTGTGGCTTAGCTTTTCTAGAGTTTTTCATCCAAGTTCACACTTTTCCTTTGAGACTCTGGCTGCTGAACAGCAGATGGAAATAGGTTTCCAGACATGGGTTGTGGAGCTCTAGGGACAGTGGCCTGGGTAGACTCTTGTCCCAGTAGAAAGGGAGTATCTTCTCTGCAAGTCAGCTGTGCAGGAGGTGTTGGGAGGCCTGGGGTCCTCCCTGTTTATATGGAGCCCACCTTTGACCTGCCCACCCCGGAGGCGGGGGAGCTGGATGGGCCTCAGTTAATTTTGGATTGTCTTTGCAGGGGTCCAAGCAAGAGCTGACCCTGGTTGGTCTGGGAAAGTAGATGTCCATCAGTGGCAGTCACCATCCTGGCCACTGGGGCCGTTTTAATCAAATGCATGTAATGGTAGCTGCGAGCCAGGGCCCAGCAGAGGGACATTTGGACAGGGAAGGCATCCCCGTCCTGTTACTTCTTTTGAGAGCTTCCAGCTCCTGCCTCCTGCATGTATGCGTGTAAGCGTGTGTGGGCACATGTGTGGATATCTGGCTGCATCCATGTGGTGGGCTTGGCCACGTGTTGCCCACCTTGTCCAGGGGCACAGCCCCATGGCTTCCTGCTTTGCCCCGCTCCCCTACCCTGCTCATGTACTTTAAAGCCATCTTAGGAGCTTTGCGAGGAGGCCGTTTCATTTTAATTGTCAAACACCCTCCGTGGTGGGTGGCGGTGTACCTGTGGGCTGCTACTGGGAACTAGAAGAACTGCAGCTCCTAAAAGGGCTCAGCTGGGAGAAGGGCTCTGGTTTTGGAGCAGGACAGACCCAGGGTCTAATTCTGCCCTTTCTCTTGGTAGCTGAGTACCTGTAAGTGTCCTTGGTCAGGAGGCTGGCAATGTATATACCACCTGCCTTGTGGGGCCATCGTGAGAATTAATAAATCGGGAGATCTGTACGTGCTCCGGGTCAAGTGCTTGGCTCATGGTCAGACCCTCACGCCTGACATGTTGCGGCAGGTTTTTCCAGGGTGCAAGGCGGTTCTGTTTCTAAGGTCCTGGTTTGCCGGCCATGGTGCCACTCAGGCCAGCCAGGCTGCTGTCTGTGAGGTCTCTAGGGGTTTCTGCACAGCATCTGACTCTGGTAGGTTTTCTTACACTGATCTGCTCAGTGTCTGGAGATGACAAGATGGCCCTAGGAGCCTCCACTGGTAGGAACTCAGGGAAACAGAAATGGCAGTGCCCTGGGGCCAGCTGGGAAGGCAGAGTTGAGAGGAGGCTGGTGCAGATACACCTGGGAGCTGGTGTCCCCCTAGGAGGGGTTAGCGCCAGTGTGGGCGGGCTACTGTGTGGGAACTTCACACCGTTCTCTGAAACAAGCTGTCTCATTGGCTTTTCCCCATGGCCCTGTGGGGCCTTCCTGTTCCCATGTTATAGATGAGACTCAGAGAGCTCATAGGACCTTGGTGATTATCACACAGCCAGGAAGAAGCCTGTTCTTCCAACCCTTGAGCCTGAAGGAGGCAGGGCTTGAGCTGAACCTTGGGAAGCCAGAAGGATTTGCTGGGATGGTGCAGAGCAGAGAGACAGGACAGAACCTCATAGCCTCCAGGGGAAATAAGGTTGGAGTAAACGTGAGGCCTTGAAATCAGGAATAGGAGGTTGGACCTGAAGTTGAAGGCCCAGGGGGGCAATACTAACTTCTTGAAAGAAAGTGAGGGGCGATGGGGAGGAGACCCGCGCAGGGCCAGATGGTGAGGCCCCAGGGGCAGGCCTGCCTGGATAGGGACAGTAGTGCTAGGCCCCACTGGATGGAAAAGAGAAGCTTCACCTCCTGGCTCTCAGGAGCCTGGTATTGACAGCCAGTAGAATGCTGGAAATGCAGCCCTCTGGCCTTCCTTCCTCCCAGCCCCTCCTTCCTATTCATTCAACAAATATTTATGGAGCGCCTACTCTGAGCCAGGTGCTGTTCCAGACCCTGGAGATCTAGTGGTGAGCATGGGGCCTCCTGTGCCACAGGGGAGGTGCAGACACAGAGTCTGCAGAGCTCAGTGCCGTGGAGAAGACCGTGGGGTTGGGGCCAGGTGCATGTGGGTGTGGGGCATGAGAGGTCATGCCACAGGGGCTGGGCACGAGAGGAGGGGGTTCCTGGTAGGCAGGGCTGTCAGGGGGAAGAGGGGCCTGTGAGGCCACCAGGGGAACGTGGGGGCCTCTGGGAGCCTGTTCCCGTTCTGGTTTCCTGATGCCAGCTCCTGAGTCCTGATTCTCACGTGCATAAGTGCATATTCTCTTCCCAGCTCTTTGTTTGGTTTGTGAATTTGGGTGGGAGTGAGCAGGGGCATGGGAAGGTGGCCGCAGGGAAGCTATGTAGCTGAGGACACAGTATGTTCCAGAACCTGCTTCTGTGCTGCCTCCCGTGACTTCTCAGTTTTTCCTGTTAAGTGTTCATTCATTAGTGAATCAGCCTTGAAACATTGCAAAAGGAAATGTAAAAAAAAGAAGAAGAAGAAGAAAAGAAAAGAGTGGAGGAGGAGGCAAGCTGACATGGCCCTCTGATTGGGGTTGATTTGAGGCCCTTCTCGTCCCCTGCAGAGCACTTCACCTCCTGGCTCCATGCTCACTGCTACGGACTTGGGCCTCCAGAGCATGGTGCAGGCTTAGTGTGGGAGGGTGCGCCCTGCCCTTTCTGGGCCTGACATCCCCTCCCCAAGGAAAAGTCCCAACAAGCTTATCTCCAAAGGTCTGTGAAACCATGGAGAGACCTTGAGTTTGACTTAAGACAGACCTGCCTTGAATCTTCATTCTGTTGGGAGTTGGCTGTGTGACCTTGGGTGAGACTCTTACCCTCTCTGAGCCCAGTTGTGGTCCCTGAGAAGCATGGATGATCTTTCCTCTGCCTTGCAGTAGGGCTACACAGTGGTTCCTTTCTCCTTCCCTGGGATGCCAGCGGCTCAGGGTTGGGTCTCTGACTGGCATCCCTGAACTCTAACGTTGGCACCTGTGTCCACCATTCTGCTGTGGTGGGGACTGGCTGTCCTTCCCTTCACAGCTAGAGGCAGGGCTGGCCAGGATGCTGGAGGTGGTGTTTGGGATGTAATCATGAAGGTGGCTTCTCTGTAGAGTGCCGTCCGTGCTTGGCCATGCCACAGGCTTCACCAGTGTTAGTCACACCCACTGAATCCTCACACAACCTTGTCTGGGGAGGTGCTGTTGTCTACTTTTTGGAGATGAGAAAACAGGTCCAGAGAGGTCAAGTAATTTGTCCAAGGTCATTCAGCTAGTGATAGCAGAACTAGCCTGGAGTCCAGCTGTGCACCAGTCTCTCCTCTGTCCTGACTCTTCACTCCAGGGCTCCAGCTGTGAAGGTGGCAGTGCCTTGGAGGGGTGGCTTTCCATTGCCCTGTGTGTGCCCAGCCCCTCCCCACTGCAGCCACTGGAGCCTCCTAGCCGCAGGCATTCACTTGCATGGGGCAGAGGCCTGGGAAGCCCCTCCAGCTGCCTCTGCTGTCCTCTAGTTTCTTTGCCCGCTACTAAGTGGCACCCTGTGCCTTTGCTCTGCCAACATTACCCAGGTGTTGAGATCTCAGCTGGGACCTTCCTTCTGCCACTGGGAGAGCCCGCTCCCATCCAGGATGGGCTTGCTGTGTGATCTGCTGGCTCTCCTCACAAGCCAGTTGGCGGGCAGGCCGCCCTTGCCTCCCCCAGGGCTTTGTCTGGGGCTTGTTCTGGTTAGCAGAGCGTGCAGCTGTTTACCTAGCCGCACCCTGGTCTCTAGCCGCGGGATGCCCCGGCCAAGCCTCCCGAGCATGGCCTCTGAGCCTGGAACAGGTGTTGCTGCTGCGGCCACCTTTCTTTACTCAGCATGGACATCTGAGGTCTGCAGAGCCTGTCTGTCATCACTCGCCTGTCAGGGCCGCACACACATCTGTTTCCCGTGTTTCCTGGCTATCTGCTCCCACACAGCTCCCTGCTCTCCAGGATCAGGCTCTCAGGACACCTGTTTGGGATGGATTGGATAGGGGAACCTTCTGAAAGATGCCAGAGGAGGTGGCCTGACTGGGACTGGAACGGGCACCCTCTGCTTGGCTGCAGCTAGAAAGTGACTGGGCTTTGGGCCTTTTTTGAACTTCCACCACCTCCTGTTAAGGGGGAGGTCTGTGCTTTTCTTGGCAGGTTGGGAGCCATCTGTTCAGAGGTGTGAACTTTCCAGGCTAGCCCTGTCCTAAACCTGCAGGCGATTGGAGACAACTGGGGGAAAGAGGAAGTAAAGGCGAAAGGTCTTAAAAAATCAGCCTACCTTGGAAGCAGGAGGAGCGAAGGACCTGGGTTGGAGGAGTGGCTAGAGACTGCAAAGCTTCCTGGTACCTCCTCTGCCAGATCTCTCAGGATCCCACTTATGTGAGGGTAACTCTGTTGGGAGTGTCTCTGGGTCATTTGTAGCCTCTGGGCACATTTTCTTGGTGAGGGAAGAGCCCAAGTCCGGATCCGGGGCCCTCTTCTGCCTGAGGTCCACATCCTGGTGGGAGTGATGGGGAGGCATGACACGTCCAGCCTGGGGAAGCGCATTTCAGAACTTGCTTTTGTTTGTCACGTAGCCCCAAGTAAGACGCCTCTGGGATCGCTGCGGTTAGGAGCCCCTACATAGTGTTCGACCTGTACTGTGTTTCCCCATCCGGTCTTCCGGAGTCAGAGGGAATCTCGATGTCTAACTCTCCGGCAGTGAGTGCTGTGTTGAGAAAGATCCTGAGGCTGCTTCGGCACTGGCTGGAAACATCTTGGGATTGTTGGCCATCTCTGTTGTGGGGTTAGGAGCAGGAATCTTCTTGGGTGTGCTAAAGATTCAGTATGTGATGCCAGGGTCCCAAGACACAGAGGCATTTTGTCCTGTGGAAAATGACCTGTTAGGGTCAGAAAGGTCATGCTTTCTTTCTTTTTTGTTCTTGAGATAGAGTCTCACTGTGTCACTCTGGGTAGAGTGCCATGGCATCATAGCTCACAGCAGCGTCAAACTCCTAGGCTCAAATAATCCTCTCTCCTCAGCCCCCTGAGGAGCTGGGACTATAGGAGTGTGCCAGGATACTTGGCTAATTTTTTCTATTTTTTTAGTAGAGTCAGGGTCTCACTCTTGCTCAGGTTGGTCTTCAACTCCTGAACTCAATCCACCTGCCTTGAACTCCCAAAGTGCTGGGATTACAGGTGTGAGCCCCCACGTCAGATAGGTCGTGGTTTCTCAGATGACACTACGTCACGAGGGCTCGAGCCCATTTATCACTTTTGCCAGTTTACTTTTTCAGTAACACAAGGTAGTTAGATGTGTGTGTTTTGAAAGAAGTTCTGGCGGTGTGGGACCAGGGACACAGCTGCCTCGCTGTCCCCACCCTCACAAATGGCTGTGTGGAGAGACGCCCCTGCAAGCCTGCAGTGTACCAGGTGCTCTGGGAGCTCCTGGCACTCTGGGCACATGGGTGAAATCAGGCGGCCCCTGCTCTCGCCATGCTGGTGGGGTGGGAGGTAGAGGGGGCTGGTGGAGGGGTCCAGCCGTGGCTATGCTGTGTGCTGGGACCTACAGAAGGGTGGTAAACCGGCATGTTTAGAGAAGCCTTCTGGACAAGGTAGTATGTGAGCCCTGAAAGCTGGAGAGGATTCAACCAGGTCCAGGGGGCTGTGTGCTCCTAGCATCGGGAGAGGTGCAAAGGCCAGATGTGGAGGGCGATTGCTGGGGGGCAGTCATTCTGCTTGAAGTGGGCAGAAGGCGTGGGCTGAAGGATGGGCAGGACCAGGTCTCTGGGCAGTGTTTGGAATCCCTCCATGCACATTTGATACAATTCCAATCAGTGTGAGTTTAAAAGTACCAATGACCGGGCTCGGCCCCAGCCTGTTAAATCAGAGTCTCTGAGGGCTGGTCCTGGGCACAGGTACTTTAAAGCTTCCAGAAGATTCAAGGGCAAGGGTGAGAACTGCTGATAGAGGGCATTATAAGCACTGCCGAGGAGTGTGGGGCTTATCTTAAAGACCACAGGGAAAGGATTCTGTTCATTTTTTCATCCTGTCTTGACTTAACACCTGCTGTGTCCCAGGCATGAGTCTAGGTGCCAGGACCCAGCAGTGAGCTAACCAGACCGGGTGCAGGAGCTCGTATGACAGGGCTGGAGAACAGGCTGTGAAGGTGGTTAGCAGGGTGGCCGGAGGGACGAGCTGGGGGCTGCACCTGAGTGATGAGGTGGTCCTCTTCTGACCGCTGTGGGCGGTGGTGGTGGCATGAACTGCCCCGTGGTTGGTGGTGTTGGTCCTGTTTTCTCGGTAAAGTCACAATTTAGGAACCTAAGAGAGTTTGGGGTCGAGATACCAACAGTAAATGGCAGGGCTGGGGAGTGGGGTTCATCTGCTGCCTGGGATTTACCGGTGCCCTGAGTGGAGGGGTTCTTGTGGGAGGTGGTGTGGGGTGCAGGGGACTGCCTTCTGTCTAGCCCAGCCATTTATCCCCTGAGAGGCTGCTGTGGTCTTTCACACCAGCTTCCAGAAACGTGAGCAGTTCTAGGGGTGAGGGTCAGAAGGTTGGCACCTGCACCAAGGTGCTGGGGATACCCTTTCAGGCCCGTAAGCCGGGAAGGCTACAGGGGTGTAGGAGGTGGCTGGGAGTGGGCCATGGCCATGGCCTTCTGAGTAGTGCTGGCTGCGTGAATTCTGAGGTCCCTTTGAGGGGACCTTCTCCTGAGGTTGCCTTCTCCGAACGAAGCTGTCTCACAGTTGTGTGCTGGTCTTTCTTCTGTGCAACTGTGTGACGTCCCAGGAGCCTTTGCACAAGCCATCTGAGAAGATGGCTTTGTGCTCCCCCCCCAGGCTGTGTGGCCTCCCTGGGCAGGGCTGTCTGCACCAAGTATAGGGGGAAGTGCCATGGGCAGCCTGGGGCCTGGCCCATGGGAGCCCCCAAGGAGTCTGGGCCATCTGAGCCTGTACTCCTTATCACCTGGGTCGCCAGCTTTCCAGGGCTGGAGGGGGAGGTGCCCTTTGGGGAACAGAGCCCACTGTTGAGTCTCGCTCTGGAGCCGAGAGTGTATAAAGTACTGAGCCGACCCCCCAGGGCATGCAGGACCGCCATTCACTCGCTCCCTTCGGCCATGCGGGGCTGGGGTGTGGGTGGAGGGTTGCCAGGGCATGCCAACCCTCAGCCGTGTGGCAAAAAGTGGCCCGCAGATAAGCTACTGCTCAGCTGGTCCTGGCCCAGCAAAGGGCGTGCATGTTTCTCCCCTGGCCTCCACCTGTTTTTACTCCTGAAAGTGCTATTTCTTTCTGATTCATAAATGTTTAGGGGATGGACGCAGGTTGGTTTCGTGAGTGCTCACAGGTGTGATTGCTCAGCTCCTCCAGGGTGTGTTCCATTAACAGGGAAGCCTGGGCCACATTGGCCACTCACCTGTCACTCGGCAAGGGAGAGTGGTGAACTGGGCCTTTCTCTAGGGTTCAGGCCTGGCTCAGCGCAGGTCTTTAGGAAGGCAGCCAAGATGACAGGCTGCTGGGGGCTCCCTGTGTGGGAGGAGGCAGGAGGAAGCCTGAGCAACAGAATGAGACCCTGTCTCAAAAAACAAACAGACCAAAAAAATTTTTTTTGAACATCAATGATGCCTACTGAATTATATATAAGAAAGGGGCAGATAGTGGCATATTGCTAGGAACCTACTATGAATCTGCCTCTTTCCCCCATGAAAGCTCATTTACTTTTCTCCAAAACTCTACATGGAGAGATTATTACCCCTCCTTTAATTTAAGCAATTAAAACTGTGCATGTCCCTCTAGGCAATGCTTTAGCTGCACCCAAACTGTTTTGATAAGTCATTTTTTTTTTTTTTTTTTTTGAGACAGAGCCTCAAGCTGTCACCCTGGGTAGAGTGCTGTGGCATCACAGCTCACAGCAACCTCCAATTCCTGGGCTCAAGCGAGTCTCCTGCCTCTGCCTCCCAAGTAGCTGGGACTA
>CAUYON010042653.1:0-40771 GCA_963573935.1 Arctocebus calabarensis
AAAAAAAAAAAAAACTATGAACAAGTTTCTATGCACACTGAACATATCTTATTTTGAAGTAAAAAAGAAAATGGGAACAAATACAATTCACACCGCCGCATGTGGCTTGCGGGCTGTAGTTTGAGGACCCCTGTTAGAACATCACACTGTTGTAAAGGAGTTGAGTCCTAACATTCTTATTTTAGATCATTATTAAAAGGTATATATCACCTGGTTCTTGATTATAATTCACTTTATCATATAAACTAAAATACAAGACACACCCTCTTCCCCCACTAATACAATATGGTAGATCAATTTTCAAAGAACACTCAACGATTCCTTTTCAAGGATGCATGATCCACACACAGAAATTTGGAAGTTCTAATATCATCATCTGACCTAAAAGAATTTGTATTGTGCTTTCTACCAGCATTTTGTGGAAAGACCTCATCTGGCCTATCTATAGTGTGAAGGGTAAACACTTGCTCTACTTTGGAAAGTCTTCATTCTGTCATCAGTAAATATCCTCAGATTAAACTAAAGTGTTATCCTGTTCCTGGCAGGCCTGCAATTTAATGGTGAATTATATTCTTAAGGTTGAAACTCTTCAAGATTTCTTGAACTCCTGCTGTTCCTACCCTGTCTGTTAAGTTCTAAACATAATTCAAATTCACATTTATGCAGTCAGAGATGAAATGGAGATTATTAAACAACAGGTCTTGTTCACATTTCAAAAGGCATTTTTTGGTTATTTTATATTCACATAACGATATTCTTTTTTGATTTAACTTGTGCATCCTATAAAAGTCATTTGTATTGCTTAAATCTTAATTTAAGCAAGAATCTTAATTTAAACAAGAATCTTAATTTTGCTTAATTTCTTCTCTAATTCTGTAAAATACAGTTTCCTTTTATGACTATATTTCCCAGTCATTTGGAGATGTCAAGTTAGGATCACTAAAGAGGAAATATGATAATTCTAAGGGCTCTCAAACATTTTCCACACACATTGTTACAAAACTCACATACCCTTTTAGAAGTCAGAAAGCAGAAAGTTGCCCATCTGAATTATGCCAATCCTAATGCATTCAAATTGCTGTTTTACTTAACTTTCATGCAAACTAACAAAGAAAACAAGATTATTTTTAGTCATTCTAGAGGTGACAGAAAATAAAGTGCAAGATTCTGTTAAAATTTCACGTGGAATATAACAACAGCAAAACTTTCCCATTGAAAAGGATATTGCCAAACAAACAGAGAAACAATAGCACTCTCCTCTCTTAGTGTCAATAAAACCACATTTAAGAAATAAAGTGCCAGCTATTTGCTTTTACTGCAGTATAAACACAGTTGGTACATTAAAAAATGCCTGATGGTTGAATTAATTATCACTATCTCGTCATAGCCTCCATTCAGTAGTAGACATACAACTTTAAGGTTTAGAGAGAATTTAGAAAGGTAATCAATTTTTTGCAGAGAGTAATATTTTCCAGAAAAATATAATGCTCAAAACTTACATGTCTTTTTTATTAGAAAAATGTATAACTTCAGGAGAAAAAAGCGCTCAATATATTAGTGAATATGTAAAAAGCATTCATATATTTATTGCACAAAGGACTATTTAAAAATTTCATTTTCAATCAAAATCATAACTACATACATTTATGGGGCACAATGTGATGATTTGATATACAATGAGAACTTTTAAAATCAGTAAGCTAAATATTGCAATAGGAAAATATCTCTTCCCCATAGCATTTACTACCATTCAACATTGTACATGTTTGTTTAATTTGTTTAATTCCTACCCTTTCTCTACAGTATAAACTACAAAAAATTCCAAAACTAGTTTTGAGGGGTGTCCAGTGTACATATGCCTATGAAAATGTTTGAAAAATAATTACATATTGAATATGTAGAATTTTTTTAGTTTAAATTTCACCATCATTTCCAATGAATATGTTATATTTGCTTTCTTTTACATCCGTGATAATGAAAATAAATTTTATGATATTATTATAAATATTGATGTTTTTCTCTCTTTACTCAATTCTTTGCCATGCAACTCAGAAAACATGTGATACAAATATTAGTTTATCAATGTCACTGAGGGTGTAATAATGTGAGTGGTCCATTCATGTTATATTTAAAGAGAGGATGGATTATTTACCAAGGAGAGAATTTGTGCCATTTATTTTCCTTTCAGGAAAACATAGGGCCATAGTCAGTGGCTGTTTTCTAAAAAGCATTAATAACCTCTTTTTTATTTTATTCAAGTCAATATGTCCAAGTACATAGGCACTGATTTCAGGTATTTCCATTTTTACCACAGTATTCTTTTAAAACTCTAAGCCATCTCCTTCAGGAAAAACTATCTTAAATGAAATAAATTTCTATTGAATATTATTTAATTCCAGTTTAATCTCACGTTTGTATTCCAAAAAGAATTTCATCTACAAATGAAATTAGTTTAATGTCCATTATTTTTAATAGTCAAGTGTTGTGTATGTATAATAAAAGAACAAAAAAAGAATAAAACAAATACAATATTTCCTCAGCATTTATAGTGTAGTAATGAAAATACATTTCTTTTCCTTTTTTTTTATTAAACCACAACTGTGTACAATGATGCAATTATGGGGTACAATGTGCTGGTTTTATATACGATTTGAAACACATTCATGAAACTGGTTAATATAGCCTTCACCACATTTTCTGAGTTATTATGTTAAGACATTTACATTCCACACTTAAATTTAACATGTACCCTTGTAAAATGCACCTGAAAATAGATTTATAATAAATTAAGTTTTGGAAAATCCACTCAGGCGAGGCTCGTGACTAATCCTAGCTCTCTGAGAGGCTGAGGTGGGCAGATTGCTTGAGTCCAGGTGTTTGAGACTAGCCTGAGCAAGAGTCAGACCATGTCTCTACCAAAAAGAGAAAAACTGAGGCAAGGGGATCACTTGAGCCCAAGAGACTGAGGTTGCTTTGAGCTATGATAATGCCTTGGCACTCTACCCAGGGACGCAGAGTGATTTTTGTCTCAAAAGAAAGACACATGCTGTATGGTTTAGTAGAGAATTAAATGGAGCATAGTGCCCCAGTTATGAACTACCACAATCATTTTTTCTTTCCTTCTTCTTTCTCTGTTGGGCTTCAGGGTGGTGATTAAGTCAGCTGCACCACGGCAACCTTTCTAGGCTCTGGGCCCTCAGGTGCTTCCACATCACTGCATGAAGGACTGTTGGTCTTAAATATTTGCTTTAATAACAAGTTGAATGGCCTATATCACTTTGGTGTTAGAATTCTTCTAAGTTTCTAACAAGGATCAGCAGTAATCTCTGCATGCTCCAAAACAATAGGTAGGGCTTTGCAACATAACATTTCTTCTCTCTGGTTGTGGGCTTGCCTGTCATTGTGTTCCTCCTACCTGCTAGAGTACCCTGAAAAATCACCTTGAAAAACTTTCTCTGCTACTAATGTCATCCTTGCCTGCAATTCAACACCGCCCACTCATATTGCCCATTTCTGCTCTTAGTTCCAACATGTGCTTGGCTACAATAAAGTGGCTCCAAATATTCTTTCTCTTTACCTCCCTGTCTACTATCAACAAATTACCGGGATCACTAGCACAATAATGACATCATCCAAAGCTACTCTAACTTGCTTTTATTTCTAAAGGGATGAAGCACATTAGAATGTGACGCTGTGTTACAGTTTGTGACTCTCTCAGTCTGGCGTCGGCTCACTTGTTTGCACAAAGTGTTCTATTGGAACAACAGAGATTTCCTATGTACGTTGCTTTTTATTAACCTCATAATTACATGTCACAAGTGTTCTTAGAATTGCATTTGGGACTCTGCTTATGATATCATGATTTTTACTGTATACCATGTAAATAAATAAAAATCTTGAGATTGTTCCCATGGGATATGGGTTTTCTTTAAATTAATCAGATTTAATTTATGTTTAAAATTACAAGTACTCATACCTGTTGTAATCAAACTCTCCAACAACTGAGTTTAAATGGAACTGTAGCTATTTTCTTAATTTTTTTCTTCCTCATTTCCTTTTTTCCCTCTTTTTTTCTCTCTACTCTTCATCTCCTTCCCTCTTTTGAGGGGAGTTGTTCTCATATTTTCCTCTGTACAAGAGGCCAAAAAAAGATGACTTTTCATGATGTTGCTTTTTGTTGATATATGTGTATGGATTTGCTTTCTTAGTTCACAATCTTAAACATGATATAGCGCTTAAAAAATTTCAGGTTTAGGCTCAATTTTGCACCCACCTCATACTACTGCCCCTGACTAAGGCAAAATTCTCCAGAGTAGACAAATCCTCCTAACCTAGCCTCAGCACTGTAGATTTTGTTTACTCCCTAGAGAGACTGTCTAAGCATTTAGTGAAGTCTTACAAATTTTTATGCAGAAATATTGCTGTTTTGTAGTGTGTTTCTGTATGTAGAGGGAAAGGGTTCAGAATATGTATCTGATATTACTGCTGTAATTTGTTGTCACATATTAATTTTTGATGTAGTCCTCAAAGACTACATGACAGTAACATGTATAATAACTTAGAAAAATTCATAATGTTGTTATCAAATTAAATATTCTGATGCCATTTAAATACTTATTTTAGAAAATGATACAGTAACACCTTGAATGTGTATTTTTGAAGAATTATGTATACATATTATAAAAATATTTCTTTTCACATTTTAACATCTCTCTAATAAGGGATTATTTTAATAATCTTCAAATCCCTAATGGCCAATTTTTAAAATTCAAATTTCTTTCCTTTTTTTTTTGAGACAGAGTCTCACTTTATCACCCTAGGTAGAGTGCAGTGGTGTTACAGCTCATAGCAACCTCCAGCTCTTGGGCTTAGGCAATTCTCTTGCCTCAGCCTCCCAAGTAACTGGCACTACAGGTGCCTGCCACAATGCTCGGCTATTATTTTGCTACAGTTTGGCTGGGACCCGAGTTCAAACCCACCACCATCAGTGCATGGGGCTAGAACCCTACCCACTGAACTACAGGCGCTGCCCCCAAAATGCAAATTTCTTTTCAAATATCATGGCCTTTATAATGAAGAGAATGGTGTATTTGATGAAATGGTGTAATCTTTAAATTTATTGTTATTTTTAGAAGTTTTACTTTTAATTTTATAGGTACATGACATTTTATACATATTTATTGGGTACATGTTATATTTAGATACAAAAATGTAATATGTAATGATAAAATCGGGGTAACTTGGATATCCATTGCCTCGAACATTTATCATTTCTTTGTGAACATGTTCTTAGGAACATTCCAATTCCATGGTTTTAGTTATTCTGAAATACACAATATTATGAAATGACAATATAATATGCAATCATTATCGTTATTATATTTTCCCTATATGTAGTCTGTGCTAAATGTTTACTCTTATTCACAATAATGATGGCAAAAAAATACTCTTATTTTAAATGATAATTTATGATGTAAACCTTAATAATTAAGGTGTAAACACTCTCTTAAAGTGTTCTTTTTTCCTGTTGACACTTTAAGTAAAATTAAGAAGACTAGTGCCAAAAGAAAATTTCCAATTTCCTTTAATACATGGTCTCTCTTACCACCTTATTTGTGGGATGTTTCTTCAGGATGAGAACCAAAATAATTTTTCTTCAGATTGAATTATATTTCAATTTATAAAAGAGAATACTCATGCATATCGATCTCCACTAACATACCAGAAGAACTAGTGGGTTCTAATGTACTTGACAAAGAAGAAATACGTACTATAAATTATTGGCTTGCCTGCTTTGTTCAAACTTCTATCTTCATATCAAAGAATTACAGCCTTCTATTTGTAATTTTCTCTTGTATGGAAATAATAGTAAAAAGGCCAATAGGACTACAACTTTACTATCCTGAATCTCCACTAAAGCTATTTGTTCTGAAAATAAAGTCAAGAGTTATATTTTATTTGGACCACTTGCGATGCAGCAATCCCACATGGGGACCGGCGTTTTGCTTTTGGTGTCTCATCTCAAACTGTATTTTTATCAGAACCATGAGACATTCCTCATTTTTGACTTCCACAAAGTTTATTATGCAAGAATTATAAGAATAGCTAACACTTGCCGAGTGTTCTCTGCGTGCCACACAATGCTGTAGGTGTGTCACTTATCTCCATCAGTTTCCCAGAGTAGAACATATGTTTATCCTCATGTTACAGTTGAAGAAACGGAGAAAGTAAAAAACCAAAATCTTAGTCACTGCCACATGGTCGGACCTAGGATTTGAACCCTTAAAACTGGCTTTGCAGTGTGTGCTTTTGTTATTTATACTGGTTTACCCCTCAATGTTTCTGATTCACTCATTTGCTCCTGATAAATACTAAGAGTCAGGATATGATTATTAATATTATCTCATTTGCTTTCCTGGAGCGTTTGCAATCATTAGATTTCAAAACATTTTTGTAGGTAGATCTTTCTGGCTAGCGAAATGTTTTTATTATTTTACTATTATAACCAATGTTTCCATTTGCATGCATTTGTTCTTTATGACAAATGTCATTTGCATGCATTTTGTCATCTCCTCAGGGAAGATAATTACAAATACAACCTATTTCCATACATAATTTTAAATGTTAAAAGTAAAAACAATCTTTCACTGTAAAGGACACTGGAAACCAAGAAGTGGGAAAGGGAGAGGGGTGAGAGGTAAATATGTACCTATTGGATGCAATGTTCGCTGTACCAGTGGGGGACAATCTGAAAGCCCTATTTTCAACGTTATACGCTGTATCTACATAACAAAAACATCTGTAGCCTTTCAATATTTTGAAACAAAAACAAAATCCTAGATCTGTTTAATATACTTTTCATATGTGGAGAGAGCTTTACAATTCTGTGGTTTTTATGGAAAATTTTAGTTTTCTGTGGGACATCAGAGAACAAAAATACTAAAACAAATGACTGTATGTCATTTGTAAAGAATGTATTTAATTTCTCAAAGAAGTAAAAAGTATTTATTAGCAGAACAATTCTGTCAATTATGTCTTTTGATTATATACAAGTTAAGATGAAAATGCTATCTCTGTAAAACATTGATCTCTCACAAATAATCAGCAGCCATTTGATAACTTAAATAATCTTGTATCTAAGTAGATCGGGTTGGGATTTTGAGTATTTAAGACATTATAGGACTTGAGAAGTTGTTATTGACAGTGAACTCTTCTTATGCATGACAGAAAACAGAGAAACAGAAAATAAAGTAAAAAGTAAGTATCAGAGAGCTGTGTAATATTTCATTGACCTACATTTTGTTTTCCCATGAATTCTGTTTTTAAACTTTCCAAGTCGGTTGGCTTTTTAATTTTAATAGCTCTGAAATGGCAAATGATATATTTAAGTTTTTCTGAAATATCTTCATTTAAAAAGATAAATTTAATAATGTTATTATTAATAATGCTTATCATGTATTTTTGTCCTTGTGCTGAACAATAATTCAAAGAAAACTTTTGATTCATTTAGAAAGTTCTCCAGATGCCTTTTCAAAGTCATGTATTCAGTGAGGACAAGAGGGTGCAGTATGAATTTAAGTCAATAGAAGTCACATCATCAGCACTTTCTAAAGATGGGTTTATGTGGTAAAAGGATTTAAATAAGATCAACTTCTAGTGGAAGGCTAAGTATACTGTGGGTATACAGTAAATGATATTTAAGGGGATTTGGCAGCAAATTCAATTCAATTCAATCAACTTTTATTGAGAATCTAAGCTCTTAGAGATGCTAAGTTTATGAAAATGGTTAGAAAACTTTGCCTCCAATCTAAGAAAGTTTAAGGTCTTTTGCTAGAGACAGGCATTTTCATAAGTATAGAAAAGGCAATTTTTTTTCTAAATCACCAAATAGTAGTCAAGGTTTATAATACACTAAGTAATATATGAAGCTTTGGATAATATAAAATTCTGTTCCTCTTGTTCTATAATGTCAAAGTGAATTTTCAAACATAAACTATAACAAAAACATTATTCACTCTTTCAACAAATACCTATTTTGTGCAAAGTTGTAATACAAAAGCACATTTCCTTGAGATAAATAAATTTATAATTGAGTGGTGAACACAGACACAAAAGCATGTACATGTTTCAGGGACTATTTTATGGAGGCAGTGATAAGCTATCCTCTACCATCTAGTGTGAGTGGCACTCAGGTGGGGAGAGAGAGTAAAGATAAATTGAACTTTAAGATGGGGGAAGAACACCAAGAACTATGATTTGATGAATAAAAGTCATGTTCACATCAAGAAATAATAAAGTTGTTATCCAAAGTAGGATTGTGGAGGAACTTTTGCATGTTGTAACAAAATAAATACATACCTAATAAATGAAATATATTATGGAAGATGTATGTAAATACAATGTGTAACTATGGGTAGTCAGAATGAACATTATAATATCCAGAAAAGAACATTGTGTGAGTTATAATTTTTATGAGGAAGTTTGCATAAATGGTGGGAGAGGTAATAATGATTGATATTAAAGTTTTAGTATTCATTCATTTAGTATTCATTAGTAGAATAAGGTATTTTAGAGAAGGCTAAATTTATTTTTTGTAGTTTTTGGCTGGGGCCGGATTTGAACCTGCCACCTCCGGTATATGGGGCTGGTGCCCTACTCCTTGAGCCACAGGCGCTGCCCGAAGGCTAATTTTTTTATACACCCTAGCTTTGCTGTTTATTGAGGAATCACAACAATCATATTTAATCACATTATCTTCTAATTCTTAATGCATAAAACACGAAATCGTTGTTTGGATGTGTTAAATCTAAGAACGTTTGCCAAGATACATACAGTCCAGGGATTCTAAAAATCCTCAATAAAAATTACCCTCTTTTCTCTACACTTGCTCCAACCTCAACCCCTCACTTCTGCTCAGATCACACAGTACAAGATTGAGAATTTTGAGGCCAGGGTATCTGCCCCATTGGTCTTTTCCTTCCGAAAACAAAATGGCTAGCTCATAGTGAGCGAAAATGATGATGTGGGTTACAGGAAAGAAACAATAAATTGACAGATGAGAAATGAAAGGAAGGAAGGAAGGAGAAGAGAAAGGAAGGAACAAAAGTAAAGAGGAGAAGAAGATGGAGCGAGCAGAGCAAAAGAATTGCCACAGGAAGAGTATAGTTTTATACTTTATTAAAAGCAGAAACACATGTGATTTGAGGTTTTAACAATGGAAACATGCTTATGCTTTTAAAATGAACATCAAAAGTAAACTGATACTTCTTTCTTTATATTAAGTTCTCTCAAGCAAATAACATTTTTATTTTTAGTTTTTTCACACACTTAGAAATAGCTCTGTAATATATTTTGTAAGTGAAAACACCAGCATTGGATATCAATGTATTTTACTTATTAATAAATATTTGTGTAAATCTGAGCAGATAAAACATTGTCAAAGACACAAAACACATTTTCATACTTTGAAGTTATCTATATCATCCTCATTTGAAATATAAAGGAATCAAGACTTTTTTTTTTTAGATGGGGTCTCACTATGTTGCCTAGGCTGGTCTCAAACTCCCAGAGTCAAGTAATCTTCTTGTCTCTGCCTCCCAGGTAGCTGGATTACATGTGCATGCCATGATGCCCAGCTGTTGAAGTTACCTTTTAATAAACAATCATGCAGTGAATAGATTTAGATTTAAAATTTAAATCTTAGTGTGTCTAGCTTTGAGATTCTCCATGAGTTAAAGTTTGTCCTGGCTTTGCCAAGACTTGAAGGAAAAGATTCTGACTCCAAAGGCATTGCTGTCCTATTTTTTCTTTTTTGTAGTATGCATGACAATGAATCATGAGATATATATTTATAAATCATTGTGGAGTATCAAATATTGAAATGACTTACGTAAACATCTGTGCTGGTAAGGCATGTCAAAAATGCTAAAAATGCATTTGTCCCAGACATTAAATGAATTAAATAAATAATAATGTTAAAATTGTCATATCATAAATGCTAAGATTAAAGGAGAAAAATTCTAAACTTTGATTATAAAACAGCATATAAAGTAATGTTTCTCATGAAAGAAATTTCAAAATGCATTCATTTTTAAGTAGATAAAAGCAAAAAGATTATCATATTGAAAATCTTTGAAGAAAACATCCTTGGATAGTGGACAAAAACTTAAATACTAAAGTGATCACTAAGAAGACAATTAAATTAAAAATCAATATTCTAAAATAGGGCATTCTAATTATTCTGGCAAATGACTGAAATTTCAATGAACTCAAATAGACAATGGTTGAAATAAAATATCTTAGTTTCGTCTAGATTCTTTGTGTAAATATATTTCTATTCTTAAAGAAAAAATAATTTGCAATTTAATATGCAAACTATTACAATACTATTTTGAAACTTCTAAATTCCTAAACTAAAGTTGATTCTGTCCAGATAAGAATGCCTACGAACACATGAGCTCAGGGGAATTCGCTAGCAGAATTCCTGCGCTTGGCTCATCTTATATTTGAAATATTATGTTCTGAGTCTTCCTGCAACATTTAACCAGACAATAAAAACAAACTAGTTCTATGAGTTTACGAATGAAGTTTCTACTCAGCACAGTGGTTACTTTGCCACAAAGAGAAGAGTAAAGGATTTTTTTTCTTAGAAAACAGAGGGGCTAAAGAAAAATAGATATAATTTAAGCAGTTTCACAGTGTTCTTGCTTCTCAGCATGCCAGCGGCTGCGAGTTCTCTCTTATGAGTTGCTTTCTATTTACTTGACTGAAACCTGTCAAAAGAAACAACCAAGGGTATCTCTTAATCCCTCGCCCAATTTAGTGGATGAAGCCATCTGTCTTGAACAGAGCTCGAACTTCAAACATGACTAGTGCGTTACCTCTCATGGGATGATCTGAAACAAAGCCTGAGAAAAACCTCCTAGTTTCCAAAGTGGTTACACACTCTAGAGTTATATCTCTGAACCATTCAGAGCATGAAAATTGAAATATTAAGATTCAAAAAGATATAACCAAATACAAACGGTAATTTGGTAACTTTGGGAAGTCAGCCTTGTGAGAAGGCTTTGCTTGTCTTATTAATTCTGCAATTAAAGTATCTGGATTGTGTTTAGCTAAAGAATAAAATGTACTATTTTCCTACTGAAAAGTCTCTGTTCTAATGGATCATAGTTTATATAGGAAAAAGAAACAATACTGCATTTTTAATTGTTTTCCTATTAAGAATGCAAATAATAATGAAATTAAACATGTCCTGAGATAATCCAGACAAAGTGCATATTTAAGCCATGGGTTTTCTTGTCAAAATCATTCAGAAAGGGTGGTGCCTGTGGCTCAGTGAGTAGGGTGCCAGCCCCATATGCCGGAGGTGGTGGGTTCAAACCCAGCCCCGGCCAAAAACTGCAAAAAAAAAAAAAAGAAAGAAAGAATTATCTCGGTGGAACCTCCAAAAAAACAAACAAACAACAACAAAAAAAATCAGTCAGAAAAAGTACTCCATTTCAATTCCAAAGTGCATACACAGCGGTGCCAGTTCATTACTGTGTGATCCTGGCCAAGCTATATAACCTCTCAGAGTTTCTTTCTTTTTTTGCTATGCAATATGTTGCATTGCCAATTTATACTGGCATATAAATTGCAATGTTCCTGAGACAGTGGTAGCTAATGTACATAGTATACTTAACACTTTGATAAACAATAGGTAGTTAACAAATGGTAAATGCATGATGAGAAAAAAATTCTATAAGGCCGTAGTTCATTCAGTTTTCTCATTCTTTAAACATGCCCTGACATTAACCAAGCCTGTTGACAAAAGTTCCCATTCTCAAAGGTAGGTATGACTTACAATATGGGATAAAAATTGCTATGATAGACTTAAGTAGAAAGTGGAAATGTTCTGAAAGGAAGCAAGAACAAGTGGATCTGGCTCACCGGAGTAGGTGGTGCTTGACATAATTCATAAGGAATTCATATTCTTGAATATGTTGTCCTTAAATAGGAAAGGGGATTATCTAGCAACTACGCTTCTTATCTTCCTCGGACTCCTTTCTCCTTTTGTTCAAGGTGACAATCAATTTGTCCAAATGGGAGGAAGGAAGTGGGCATGAGTTCACAGCCCTGTTTGCTTCCTCCGTCCTTGGGAGTGACCTTTCCACAGGTCATCTGGAGCATGTTCTTTACTCACCTTCAATTTCCCTGGAACATTCTCTATGCGAGTAAACTTGTAGGAAACAACATTGCTTGTTTGTAGTCCAATCAGTCAGTCTGAGTCTTCACAGCACATCTTTCAGTAAAATTTTCTTTTATACCTCTCTGATACACCTGCCTTTCTTCAATTCATTTTTAAGTTAAGCAAGAGAAACAGGTATTGCTTTTTTGACCCCTCAAGTCCTAATAAACCATAGAAAAGATTAAATTAACTGTAAAATTGTATGGTGTTGAGTGACTATGCATATATTTATTCATTTCTTTATACATATCTGTGCAAAGAGAAGGCTAGATAAACAGATACAGCTATTTATAATCCTACTGAGCAGGTGGACGCATGGAGATAGAATGACCTTTATCTTAATAAATACAGTGTTCACCAGGGTGAATTCTGTCAAGAAGCTCACAGAGTTTAACAAAGTCCTTATTTTAGAGCTGGGACCAAATTGCTGTTCCCATTAAGAGAGACCTTTATGGCCTTTCCACATTTCCTTTCACAAAACTAAAAGCAGACTAAGCTTGGGTGACAGCACTTGGTAAAAGTGATTGTAGTGACATTTTAGATCTGTCAAGTCTTTCTGTAACTACCGCACCGTGGGTAGCCTAATGAGACACAGTGCATAGTAACACAGGGAGAAAAACCCTTTAGAACTCTTGTTGTAGTCATTTGAAGGGGGTTATAACTCTGAGGCCATCATTTCCCGCTGGGCAGTGGAATCTCTTTGGGTAGCTACTGAATTGCAGCAAAATGTCTTGAAAGCAATTCCCTTTCAGTCATAGCTACGTAAAGATTTAAGTATGTTGAACTTCTGCTGGTGATGAATACAGGCTTGGCATTTACAGATCTGGAAATCATATGCAGGGCAGTGCTTTCTGAAAATTCAAAGATTTACTTATAACGTCTATGCAAAAATAAATGTAAAGTTGTTAGTGGACTTAGGCTATTTCTTAAAGTATTTAGTCTTTGTATGCGATAGCCTTAAATTTTTCTGTCACAATATTGAGTTTGCAACTATTAAGAATAGTGCTGTTGTTTGGACATTTCCTTTGGAGAGATTATTGGAAAAAATAATCTTCAGAATAATTGAATACGGAAAGCTTCAGATTTCGAGAACTGTAAGGAAATAAAAATTAGTTTTGCTACTTCAATAAAGTATTTATTTAGAAACCATTTTATGTTATACAGTGTTCCAGGCACCATGGTAAAAACAATGATTTAGGCACAATTGCTGTACAAAAATGGCTCAAACTCAAGAGAAGAAGTAAAGACTAATATAAATCAGTGACAGCACTGACCAGGATAAAGTAAGAGTAAAAATTTAAAATGTATATTTATTTGTTCATCTTTTATTATAATAATTGTTTACCTTTTCATTTATTTATATCCCCTCCATTTCTAAAAAATAATTCAGGGAGCCTTCCTATCTATGAACTATCTATGTGTGTAGATAGAATGTTGCATTTGTCTAGAGGATTCTTTTTGTTTGTTTTTTTCTTTTTTTATTAAATCATAGTAGTGTACATTAATGCAACCAAGGGGTACAATGTGCTGGCTTCATATACAATCCAAAATATTTTCATCAAACTGTTTAACATAGCCTTCATGGCACTTTCTTAGTTATTGTGTTAACACATTTATATTTATATTCTGCATTTAGTAAGTTTCACCTGTATATTGGATTCTTTTAAGGCTGAAGTGGAAGGGAGGTGTGAGGATATAAATAATTCATTTTATCTGATAGAAAGACTATTTTCTGATACTTATTTCTGAAAGGAAATATCTTTGTAATCTTGTAAGATTCCATACTAGATATTAGGTATTGACGTGAACAATATTTCTCAGAATACCTGTGCAGCTATGTCAGAACAGTTTTATTCTGATTTTTATTTATTTTGTCTCCAAAAAGTCCATTTATATCATTAAACTATAATAAGTCCATGTGAACTAAATTATGATAGAGTATACATGTGTTTTTCTAATGAATTATAAATGTTAGGAAGTTGGGGTAATGGTAAAAGAATAAAATATAAATATCTTCCATAGCAGAAAATAAATAGCTCAAACCTGCAACTGAAAAATTAAGACATTGATTTGATTTCTGTATTAGAAAAATAAAACATTTTTCATGTGGAAAGGATAAATAGTAAAAAGTAGGGTCTGAGAATAGGCTGTATTTTTTTTTCACAAGTTTTGTGTTACTATTTGACTTTTTAAAACAAGGTACATGCAATCAAATATATTTGTTTATAACTACACCAAGTATTTGAGTCTTCCTTTCTAGACTGCTTCTAATTCCAAGATTATGTTTTCATTGCACCTCGATGGCTAATTTGATAAAAATAAGTCTCCTTCTAATTATAAAATGTTGCCCTTATGTCATTTAGAAGATTAAGAGGAAGAAGATGGGTAAACAAATGTAACATGCTACTTAAACTTTCTAAGCTCTTCGCCTTCACCAGATTAACAAAAATTATCCATGTATTTAAGATATGCACCCACCAATTTTAATAATAGGGAAGACTGTTTAAGAATTTAGAATTAAAACTCTAATAAACATTTATTCTTCACAATATTTATTTGCCTGAAAGGTCATTTGGGCCAAATTGTCCTAAGAATTTAGAGTAGTGTCTGTGGCATGTGAAGGCAATATAAGAAAAGCAAAGGAAAATGTTTACTTTAATTATTTGTCCAGATGATTGTCTTCTCCTACTTTAATGTTAACTCATGGTGACCAGACACTCTGACTTACTAATACCTTGCCTGACAAAGTGTAGGATGACATGCAAGTGAGACAAGCTAAGTAAATGTCTAAATGACAAAATAACTTTACAACCTTTAGCATTCTGAGCTTTATTTTGTATGTCACTACTTTTGTGAAGCAATGTTTTGGATTTCTCATCAGAGTTAATTCCTTTTTTCTTCATGTTACCATAGTTTTCTTACAGCTCAAGAAGGTAGAATTTCATTGTCAAGAATGTTAACTCTGCAGTTATATTTGATTTCTAAATCCTGGGTTTCTAGAATATTATCTATGTAAATTTGAAATTTAATCAACTTTTCCTTTAATTGGAAGATGGAGAAAATGCTACTTCTTATCCATACTTAATATTTTATACAATGTAATAAAAATTAAACAATACTTATATATATAATATGCACAACTGGAACAATGTCTGGAATATAATATAGAATTTACACACCTTAGCTAGAATGATTACTATATTTCTGTTGTGTTACATACCTACTGCCAATACCTGGAATGTGAGTTTCTTATAAACATCCACTCAATGTTATTTGAGTTTTGTTCCTATCACAAGTAGCTAGCAAATGCAAATGAAGGCAGAGTTATAAGAAAATTAGTCTTAAGTCAGATGTATTTGAAATACCTCTTTGATCTCCCAGATATTTTGATACTCCACTTCTCTGAAATACATGTACAAAAATTGTCTATGGAACTTAGTATAAACTTTAGTATAAGAGGCTAACGTTTAGTTTCTCGATATTACATACCTTGCTGACATTTCCTAAGCCCTGCCAGTGAAGTCCTAGTTGGGTAAGCTTTCTTCTACTTCATGTTTCTTAGCATTCTACTTGGTCCATGGTATTTCCCTTGCCTGGAGTATTTCTTCAAGCACCAACCCAAATCTCCTGGGACAGGGTTGTGGTGTTGACTGATGATCTTTGTGCTTGAAATCATATTCACCCTTCTTTCCATGTCTACGTTTCTCTCGGAAGATTTTGATGACCCTTATCCTATGTTCACAGAGGCTTTTGCAAAATTTCAGAAACATGTTATGTGCTCAAAGAGGATTTGCTAAGTAAAGGAATTGTTAGGATTTTAATACTTGTGTCCCTCCCAAATTTGTATCTTGGAAGTTAAACCACAAGATGATGGCATTAGAAGGTACAGCCTGTGGGATGTGGTTAGGTCATGAGGGCTCTGCCCTAGTGAGAGAAAGGGATTAATGTTTCTATAAGAGGGCTCGAGGGAACTAGCTAGGCCTTTTTTCCTCTCGTCCATGTGATAACACAGTAAGAATCATCTGCCAGTGAGGAAGTGGCCTGAGTAGGCACTGAATCTGCTATGAATCTGCCAGCACCTTGATCTTGAACTTTCCAGTCTCCAGAGCTGTAAGATATAATTTTATGCCATTTATGAATTATCCAGTCCAAGGTATTTTGTGATACCAGCAGGCATGGATTAAAGCCAAAAAAATAGTGATGTGAGTAAAAGATTTTGCATGACATAAAGAGTGTTTGAATTACGTTTTCCATGAACACTGATGCTTAGAGCTACACAGATTTATTAATGCTACATGTGATGAGCAGGAGGGTCTCTTACAAACACATGAACTAACCAAGAAATCTACAGGGAGACAAGGAAAGGAACCTGTTTTGCTCCGTGCCTGGAGGGATCTTTGTGTTTTTTTTCCCTAAAGATGGACAGCAGACACTGTAATTTATTCTTTATCTATTAATAAATGTTAACTTTATTGCTGATAATTTTTTTCTATTTTATAACAATGCACCAAATATTTACTGCACTTATAAAAGATACCTGCTATTTACTATTTTTCATGGTTATGTATAGTTTACTGGTGATTCCCAAGGCACTTTTAAAAATGAAATGCTTTAAATTAAGAAAATTAATAAAACAGTGATAAAGTTTCTGCAGAATAAAGGTTATGGGATTAAAAAAAATAGTAGAACTCCCAATCACCAGGTGAGGGATCTGGGAGTCGAAATTGAAAATGAAATTTTCTTGTCTTTTAAATGAAGCCAATGGAGTAAGTTCAAATGAATTCATGGTTAAAAAGAATTTTTCTTCTATGAAATAAGAGATAATATTTTGGAATCTAGAATATTTGTTCTATAAATGGTATAAAAGTCAGGTGTTATACAAAAAATGATAAAAGTAGTTAATGCTTTTTTTTTCTTCAGAATGAAGAAAATACCATAGGTCACATGAAAAATATTTGTGGCATTTTGTCTATCTATAAAAATTAATTAAATCAGTTTCTTCTAGTGGGCAGACACAATGCATAATTGTTATCTTTTATGTAGATTAAAAACATCTTTAAAATACATTGAAGGAAATGTAAAATGTCTTTTAAAATACAGGCTTAGAATATATATTCTTCCTTATTATTTTTTATGTCATCTTATGTCAGCTTAAATGGTAGTCAAGCAAATGAACTCTTTTTAAACATAAAATGAAATTAAATAATTTAATAATCACAGAATAGTTTGATATAGTTTTCTATTATGAGCTCAAAAAACCTGAGGTACAATCATTTGTATAGTAAAATTGCATACTTTTATATGTGATTGAGATTTGTTCTATTATAATAGAATCAGTCTATTGTTGGCTCTGTTTTCTACCTTGACAAGTAAATGACACGCCCTATCTACTGTTCGTGAGGGATATTAAATAGCTAGTTGCGACCTGTAGTAGCCAAAAGGTGATGTGTTCATCTCATTAACACCAAAAACAGGAGTTTTTCTTTGTTGAGATATTCATGAAAAACAACTCACAATGTGTGCCTGATGCTAATCAACATGGCTTTTGATTTATTTTTATTACAATAAAAAATATTTCAAATTCTCTAACTTGCACCATTTTCTTTATATATTTTGATATACAAATTAATAACTTGGAATCAAAATATACAGACAAGGAAATTGAATAGTGCTCACTTTATATAATCCAAGTGTCAACCTCGGATCTTGATTTCTCCTCCTTAGGAGGTTGGTCCCGCTGGTTTCCAGAATTTGCTTTCCTTTGCCCTCTAAATCCCAACAGCTCACGTGGTTTCTTTATGTCTAGAAGCAGTCTCCTGTGGAATAATTCTGAATCTGGAATTGGTGTTCCCAGCAATCAGGCAAAATATCTCCTTTCTCTCCATGTGGCTATATTTCTCTGCTAACCAAAATACCATACCCAGACAGTAAGAAGAACTACAGATCAAATGAGTAAACTGCAGACAATTAAAAAAAAAAAATCTCAGGCCAGACACGATGACTCATGCCTATAATCCTAGCACTCTGGGATGCCAAGATGGGTGGATTGCCTGAGCTTATAGATTTGAGACCAGTCTGAGCTATAGTGAGACTTTGTCTCTAAAAATTAGCTGGGCATTGTGGCAGGCACCTGTAGTTTCAGCTACTTGGGAGGCTGAGGCAAGATAACCATGTGCGCCCAAAAGTCTGAAGTTGCTTTGAGCTATGATTCCACCGCACTCTACTGGGCGTGACAAAGTAAGACTCTGTTTCCTCCAACAATAAATTCTTGGATATTTCTATTTCTTCATAGAAACTAACTATATTAAACGACTCTGAATTTTATTTATTCTCAAGGAAAGGCAAAGAAAAGCCATAAAGAGTTATAATGCACATACTAATGGGTCTCAGTGTGTGACACATCGTGTACCCTCAATGAATCCCCAACAGTAAAAAAAAAATAAAAATAAAAAGAATTATACTACATAGCCACCAGAATGGTTAAAATGAAAACGGTGGAAAATACCAAATGCTAATGAGGGTACAAAGTAAATGGAATTCTCATATGTTGCTTCCAGGATGAAAAATCAGTATAGCCACTTTGGAAAGTGTTTTCCACTATTTACCACAGTTGAAAATAACCAATGACCAGCTGTGGTGGCTCACACCTATAATCCTAGCACTCTGGGAGGCTGAGGCAGGTGGATTGCTTAAGCTCAGGAGTTAGAAACCAGACTAAGCAACAGTGCAACCCTGTCTCTAAAAATAGCCAGGCATTGTGGCAAGTGCCTGTAGTCTCAGCCACTTGGAGGCTGAGACAAGAGGATCTCTTGAGCCCAAGAGTTTGAGGTTGCTTTGAGCTATAATGCCACAGCACTCAACCCCAGGGTGACTGAGTGAGACTCTGTTTCAAAAAGAAAAAAAGAGAGAGAGAAAAAGAAAAGAAAAATAAAATACAAATGACCAGTAATCCATCAACTTCATTCCTGATATGTGTGGAACTGAAACGCAAACATATGATAAGTAAAAGCATGATGTACAAGAGTCAAAACTGGCACAAAATATCCATTAACAATAGAGTCAATGAAGTAAATTATAACATATTCATACAGTGGAATAAATGAAAATGAACAAAGTATATAGAAGTGAACAACTACACATGAGAGAATTTCACAAAATAAGAAAGGAAAATTCAAGAATAAAAGATTCTGTATTGTATTATACCATTCATTTAAAGTTTAAAAATAAGTAAATTTATAGCATGGAAGTAAGATTAAATTGAGCTGTTCAATCAGTGAATGGAAATGAACAATGGAGAGTAATTGAGCTGTTCAATCAGTGAATGGAAATGAACAATGGAGAGTAATTATAAACGTATGTAACCAGCCTTGTCAAATGGATCTTTTGTATATAACTGGTCTTTATATATGTTACATCTTATTTAAAGTGGTATGTATATGTTTAGCTTGTTGTAGATAAAGAAATTGCAAAAAATAAACTTAGTACTTTAGGGAAAAAAATCTCTTGCATTAGATATTATGAATGTTTACTGGTTCTGAAATTGTGGGTTAGTTTCTAAAAAGCTCTGTCAGATTAGGGGCCAAATCTCGGCTCAGGTTTCCTGCACAGTAGTTTCTGTCGGCTACTGGCCTCCTTTCTGCTCTGACACCGTCCCATTATCAGAATGCTATTCCTTTCATGGGTATGTCAGCTCTGGGAGGGCTGATAACAAAGGCTGGCTATTTTCGTTTTTATCAGTGTGCGTGTCTATTTGATTTTTAAGTGCATCCTCTATGGCGGATGCTTTCTTGAGGAAGTTAATCGTAATGCTAAAATCATCACACTTTTTCCCACTCCCATATGTTTATCCACATGAATTTACACAGACACCTTTATCTCTAATCCTCCACCCATTTCCATTCTAGAGCCCTGAAGAGACAGCTAGGCATATGGCCACTGCCCAGGTCTTGACTTTGTCACTATAGCTCAGGTGACACATTACATTATCTTTGAAATTTAATCAGTTTGGTCACTAAATCTTGAGTTTGGTGTTCAACTTCTTCTCTACTTGTAAGCTATAAAAGAGTACCTCTGACCCTCTTCCTTAGTCTAGAATTGCTTAATAAGCCCTTAGTTTTTCATTGCTTATCACAGGATATCTGTTCCATTTAATAACAATAGCATATTCTATTCAATTTTCCTTATATGTATTTTCCCCACCTCTTCCTCCTCCCATTCCCACATCTCTAAGTTTTCCCGATGACTATATCATTGTGAATACCAGGTTTGGGAAGGAAAGTCAACACTAGGGCTGCCAACTTGTTCCGAGGACCACCCCAAGTGAGCTTAGGTCTTCATTGTCAGCCAGAGGAGTCATGAAGTGCTGAAACTCCATCTTACCTCCAGCTTTTTCAGATGCCTCTTAAAATTTTTGTGTCAATCTTAAAAGAAATGGAGAAAGAGGTAAGAATACAAAGGATTTACTGAGATGTTATATCTGAGAAAAGAAAATGGAGATAGCAAATTTGGGCAGAAGAAGCTGTAAGACCACAAAGTAGATCTAATAAAGTTCTTACTAAGTTAAAGGAAAAGTTTGCAGCAAAGACTGCCCATGAAAAACATGTGGGCTTAAAGAACCAGGCACTTAGTCACTGGTGAGGGCTGCCCCTAGAAGTGTATAATCTAAATTCACAAGCGAAGGTGCACCATAAGAAGATAAGAACTAGAAGCAGTATCTGGCCAGATGTCTTTAGTCATTTACCGATGAAGGATTTCATCAGTGATTTTCTGTTTTAGTTAGAAGTAAATTGTGAAAGTTTATATGAGTGGGAAATAGATTAGCTTTGGAAGTTTAACAAAGTACACCATAACTGTGATATCCATATACATAAATTACTAATACCAAAAAGCCTACCTTGTTATTCACTAAATCACAAAGCAAGCCTAGCTTGACACTTATCTTCAAAATCTAATAGTTATTTAATCTATGGCTGCTTTTAACCAATTAGATGCTGTCAGACTGACAAAATTATAACTGTTACTTGTTTTATTTTCCCTTAGAATAAATTTGCCTTTTTTATTTCTAAATATATAATGGCATCTTGTAACATTAGGTAATAAAACAAAATCATATGGACTCAAGTGAATTATATTTTGTAGTAATTTATTAGTGTGCATCATTATAAATCATCTATATTTTTCAACAACAACATCTTTAAGCTACTCAGCATTTGTAAAAATATGTGGATAACTTTAATTTTTAATTTTAATGAGTTTAAATCTTTACTTCTCTTTTCTGCTACCATTGTTTTTGAAGAGTTCACTATTTTTTATAGCTCCACCAATATATAAATTTATAAATTTGTACGAATTAATAAATGTATATTTAAGATAAATGATTTAATGGATATAGAAATTATTCACCAATAGTTTTTTAATATTTCTTTTATGACCTCTTAGTTGAAAATTTTTAGATAAATTACACGTAATTTTCAGTGCTTTCAGTTTTATTACCTGTGGAATGCAGGTGGTAACCTCCCTCTCAGTACCACTGGGCACTAAACTGAAATCACTGTGCCCTATACACAACATTTTTTAAAATGTCTTTTTTCTAGGTGGTGCCTGTGGCTCAAAGGGGTAGGGCGCTGGCCCCGTATGCTGGAGGTGGTGGGTTCAAACCCAGCCCCGGCCAAAAACTGCCAAAATATAAATAAATAAATAAAAGTCTTTTTACTTTCCTATTTTTTTCTTCATAGAGGTGTGGATCCTTATATCTGTCAGTATAGATTTGAGTGAGTAAAAATCAGTCACTCTAGCACACCCTGAGGCATTGTTCTTCACTTTTTTCTCTCCTGTCTGTATCATGTATCACCTGGAGCAAAATGTTAAGTAAACTGAAGTTTAAGGGTCTCATAACAATCCTTGATTTAGCAATATTTTTATATGCATGTTACTTTTGTATTGCCTGTGTATAATTAAAGAAAATTTCATCCTTCTTTCCACCAGATGACTATGTCATAGGCAAACTCTTCAAATGATATTTGAATTTTGTGTATCAATTTTATACCAAAGTTGTTTTTATTTTAAGATGATTTGGTTGTAAATACAAACATTTATTGCAAGCATGTCATTAAGATTCTGAATTTATTAGCTAGGTGTTGTGGCAGGTGCTTGTAGTCCCAGGTACTCAGAAGGCTTAGGCAAGAGAATCACTTGGGTCCAAGAATTTGAGGTTCCTGATAGCTGTGACGCCACAGCACTCTACTGAGGGTGACATAGGGAGACTCTGTCTCAAAAAAAAAAAGAAAGAAAGAAAAGAAAAAGATTCTAAAGGAATCTTCAAAGGAAGGACATTTATGTGGCTTTTAAAAGGCAGCATATACTATAATGCAGTTAAGAAAGTAAGAAAGCAGCCTTCAAAACAGGTTCTATAGCCAGATAGAAGTTACAATATAAACTTATATTGTTTCTATTTTTTATGACCTGTTTAAAAAATATTTTGGTTTATTCATATAAATTATTAGTTATTTGTTAGAAAATATAGTATATTACTTTATACTAGGTGATTAAGTAATCTTTGATCTCAAAAACTTTACTATTTAGTAATAAGAAATATTACTAATTTCTAAATGTAACTGTATGTCTTTATTCTTTATTCACAGTTTATTCATATTCCACATAGACCTACATTCACCAACAGAATGTCAATAATATTGCTTTTTGTTGTTTCAAAATTCATATGTTATGATAGCAGAATGTGATATTTGTTCATTACTTATGTTTAATTATAGGACCAGATGATTTATCATTTGGTGTAAATTATCTAGAGAAGCAAAATATATGAAAATTACAATTATTAAAGGAATTAAGTTACTCATTTGTTAAAAAAAGACGACTATTATACTTAAAACCCTAGGTCAGGTGTTTAGAATACAAAGATAAATAAGACCGAAACTTTCATAAAGGTTCTTCCATCAGTCAAGGGAAGTGGATCTGTTACTGAGGATGATCAAATACAGGAATCTTAGATTTTAGAAGCCATGCACCTGACATCAAAGGCGTGTTCTGTCACTTACCAGTTGCTCTGTTTTCATCAGGTGTACTTCACCCTTTGTTAGGTAAATTCCCAAATATTTCATCTTCTTTGGCACAACTATAAAAGGAGTAGAGTCCTTGACTTATTTCTGCTTGACTATTATTGGTATATATAAAACCTACTGATTTTTGAGTATTGATTTTGTATCCTGAGGTGCTACTATATTCCTTGATGACTTCTAAGAATTTTGTGGTTGAGTCCCTAGGGTTTTCCAGGTATAAAATCATATCATCTGTGGAGAGTGAAAGTTAGATCTCCTCTGACCCTATTTGTATAACTTTGATCACCTTCTCTTGCCTGATTGTGATGGCTAAGACTTCCATTACAATGTTAAAAAGCAGTGGAGACAATTGGCAACCTTACCTGGTTCCTGATCTGAGTGGAAATGATTTCAATTTAACTCCATTCATTACGATATTGGCTGTGAGTTTGCTGTAGATGACCTCTATCAGTTTAAGAAAAGTCCCTTTTATACTTATTTTCTTAAGTGTTCTTATCATGAAAGGATGCTAGATATTGTCAAAAGCTTTTTATGCATCCACTGAGAAAATTATATGGTCTTTGTTTTTTAGTTTGTTTATGTGATGTATTATATTTATAGATTTACATATATTGAACCAGCCTTGAGCCCCTGGGATAAAACCCACTTGGTTGTGGTGTATAATTTGTTTGACATTTTGCTGGATTTTGTTTGCTATGATCTTATTGAATATTTTTGCATCTGTGTTCATTAAAGATATTGGTCTATAGTTTTCTTTTCTTGTTGGTTCTTTTCCTCGTTTGGGAATCAGGGTGATATTTGCTTCATAGAATGTATTGGGAAGTATTCCTTCTTTTTCAAAGTATTGGAAAAGGTTAAGTAATATAGGTAGTGTTTACTCTTTAAAGGATTGGTAGAATTTGGATGTGAAGCCATCTGGTCCCAGACTCCTCTTTTCTGGGAGATTTCATATACTTGATTCTATTTCAGTACTTGATATAGGTCTGTTCAGCATTTCCAATTCTTTCTGATTATGCCTAAGAAGTTGGTGTACTTCCAAGTATTGGTCAACTTCTTTCATATTTTCATATTTCTGAGATTAAAGTTTTTCACTGAAGTAATTAAAGTAGTATTCCTTAAGGATTTTTTAAATTTCTGAGGTGTCTGTTCTTATTTTGCCTTTGTCATTTCTGATTGATGATATTATTGACTTTAATTTTCTATTTTTGGCTAGGTTGGCCAAAGGCTTATCAATTTTGTTGAATTTTTCAAAAAACCAACTTTCTGATTCATTGATCTTTTGAATAATTCTTTTGTTTTCAATTTCATTTAATTGTGCTCTAATTTTAGTTATTTTTTTTTCCTGTGTTGGGTTTAAGGTTGGAATGTTCTTCCTTTTTCAGTTGCTTAAGTGTCCCATTAAGTTATTGACTTCCTGTCCATACTCTTAAGGAAGGCTTGCAATGCTATAAATTTCCCTCTTAGGACTGCCTTTTCAGTATCCTACAGGTTCTGATAATTCTTGTCTTCATTATTGTTTTATTCCAAAAATTTGGCAATTTCCTTCTTAATGTCATCTATGACCCAGCTATCATTCAGCATAAGGTTATTTAGCTTCCATGTTTTTGTATGGGTATGCATATTCATTCCTATTATTGAGTTCAACTTTTATTCCATGATGGTCTGAGAAGATGCAAGGAATAATTTCTATTCTTTTAAATTTGCTGAGGTTAGACTTGTGACCTAAGATGTGATCTATTTTGGAGGATGTTCCATGGGCTGATGAGTATGAGAATGGGTATTTAGTTTTGTTAGGATGAAATGTTCTGTGGATGTCTGTTAAATTAAATTTTTGTATGGTGAAGTTTAAGTCCAAAATTTATTTGCTTAGTTTCTTATTGGAGGATCTATCCAACACTTCCAAAGGGATGTTAAAATATCCAACTATTATGGTGCTGGAAGATATTAAATTACTCATGTCTGTTAGGGTCTCCCTTATAAATTGAGGAGCATTCTGGTTGCGCACATAAATGTTAATAATTGACATCTCATCATGTTGAGTGTTTTCCTTAACAAGTATGAAGTTACCATCCTTGTTTTTCCTTACTTTTGTTCGTTTATAGTCAAGTGTATCTGCAAATAAAATTACCAGCACTGCTTTTTTCTGATTTCTGTTTGCATGGATTACAGGTGCCCAGACCTTCACCCTGAGTATATATTTATCCTTTATGGTAAGATGAGAGTCTTATATGTAGTAAATATCTGGCCTGAGTTTTTGTATCCAGTCAGCCATCCTGTGCCTCTTAAGAGTATAGTTTAAGCCATTCACATTAATTGAGAATATTAATAAGCCTGGTAGTATTTTGGGTGTTAAGTTTTTTGAAAGTCCAGTGGATATTTTGAATCTTTTCACCACTGTGGAAATTGGGTTTTGGTCAAGAATTTCAGAGTGAGTTTACTTTGGTGGTAGAGCATTGTGCTTGTCATTATGGAGGATTCAACTGAGGATATCCTGAAGAGCTGGTTTGGTTATGGCAAATTTCTTCAATGTATGAATGTCATTAAAGTATTTAACTTCTCCTTCATAAATGACACTCAGTTTAGCTGGATACAGGATCCTGGACTGAAAGTTGTTTTCTTTTAAGAAATTGAAGGTTGATGACCATTCTCTTATGGCTTAAAAAGTTTCAGCAGAGAGATTTACAGCCATTCTAATATTTTTGCCCTTGTAGGCTATGATTTTCCTACATCTGGCTGCTTGTGGGATCCTTCATATTAACTTTGGCAATGTGAATTACAATGTGTCTAGAAGATGCTTTATTTGAGTTGAGTCATGCTGGGGTTCTGAAACTGTCTGCTATCTGAATTTCAGTATTTCCTTCCATGCTTGGGAAGTTCTCCTCAATTATCTCTTGGAGTAGATTATCTATGTCTTTTGGACCATCCTCTTCTCCTTTAGGGATTCCTATGAGTGAAATATTTGCTCTTTTGAAGTGGTTCCACAATTCTCTCTGGGAATGGTCCATTTTGCTCTACACTTCTCTTCTCACCTTATTTGAGTGCATTCAAAATCTTTGTCTTCATTGTCAGAGATCCTTTCTTCTGCTTGCTCCATTCTGTTATTGAGGAATTCTACTTTATTTTTCAAATCTTTGATGGCTGCAAGTTCATACCTAAATGTGGCAAAATCTTTGGTGATATTGCCTTTGAATTCATTGAATTCTTGAGACAACCTTTGAATTGCTCCTTGAATTTCTGATTCCATCTTTACCTCCATTCTGTTAATCTTATTTCCAATCCAAATTCTGAATTCAATTTCTGACATCTCCGCCATTTGTTTATGAATGGGATCTTTTATTCTGTTTCCTTTGTCATTCCTTGGGGGAGTTGATCTACTCTGATTATTCATGTTGCCAGAATTTTTCCATTGCTTCTGCCTATGATTATTTTTCATGGTTTGGGTAGAGAAGCTGGCAAGGTGAAATTAAATTGAGGGCTTCTGGAGTTGTAATTAACCAGCCCTTTACCAAAGAACTGGGAGTGGTGAATGTGGCTTTTCCCTCAGACTTTTACAAAGGTCTCATTCAGTACTACTGCCTGAAACTCTGTGCACCTGCTTGCTTGGTGGGGCTAGATGGCACTGACCAGTATTCAGCTAGTTTCTGTCCAATCCTAGTGAATCAGTGGCTTTGGGCAGAGATCTCAGCTGTAGAGATATATAAGCAACTAAGACATCCTTTCCCCTTCAAAGGTGAGAACTGAAAAGGGAGAATCCCACACTTCCACACCAACACAGCCAGGGTACAACCTTGGTGGATCAGTCCAGGCTAAGAGTTCCAAATAATTGACTCACAACACAAACTCACAACACAAAAGTGGGAGAGTTCAAAAAGTCTTCAGCATTTAGGCAGTGAGGGTCCACTGGAAGCTCAATTTGACCCCAGTGGGAGAGATCATGGAGCTGCCATCACTGTCAAGGAGGTGCTGCCACTGTGGGGGTGGTGCCTCCAGTCTGGGGTACTGCTATGTGCAGGTCAAGGGAGCCAGCAGGGAGCTGGAGGGCATTGTGACCAGTTACAAGGAGCCAGACAGAAAACCAGAGGACAGAGCTGCTGACCCCTTGTCTCATGCTACAGGACCTGGGCGGGGAACCAGGGGTGGAGTCTCTGGCCTCAGGGCTGCAGGCCACAGGAGTCAGATGGGGAGCCAGAGGGCGGAGTCACCGGCCATGTGTCCAGTGAGTCTCAGGAGTGGGAGGGCAGAGTCACAGGCTATGGGCTGTAAGGGTCGCAGGTGCTGGGTGGGAGTTGCCAGCTGTGGTCTGTATGTCACAGGGACTGGGTGGGAGTTACTGGCCATGGGCCACACAGGTCACAGGAACCAGTTGGGAGTTGCCAATGCAGCAGCAATCTCAGAAGCCCAGCAGGGAGCCAAGCTGCCCACCACAGGCTGCCCATCTGGGAGCCGGTGAACTGCAGTCCCTGGTGGTCGGTAACACAGGACCAAGCTATTCTCTTTCCAACACAGGGCAAGTCTCTCTTCCCTTGTGACTCCCCACCACTATTAAAGTTATAGTGTTAGGGCAACTGTCTCACAGCTCATGAGGTGCCCCACTCTATCAAATATCTGCCAAACTCTGGATTTTGCAGGGGGTAGTCTTCCAGATCACCAGGAGAAGAGGGAAGGATAGATTGGAGTTCAGGAAGGTAGGGAGAATACCAGATCAACTTTTGGTCCAGGCAAGAGACTGCCTGGGCTTGCAGTGGTATCTCTCCATGGAGGGAGTCTTGGACCTCAGTCATTCTCTCCTCTTTGGTAAAATAAAAGGTCCTTTGTTCTCTACCTCACCTTAAGTCACTCACCTGGGTAGGGGAAGGGAAATGATTCCCATCTTCGTTTGGATGGGTTTTGAACCTGAAATTTATTTCCTTGAAGTTCCAGCTTGTCTCAGGAGGGGTGATGCAAACCTATGAACCCTCTCTCTCTGCTCAGCTCCCAATCTTCCACTTTATTGAGTTATTTCTGGCCATTATTTCTCCCTCTGGATGGGAGCCTCTGCTGAAAGTTGGCTTTAGTCAGCTATCTTGCCTCCCTCCTCTCCAAGGTATTTAAATTATAATGTGAATTGAAATTATAGAAAACATAAAACTATAAGATTAATATTGAACTTTATTAAATATGTATCTATACAACTGACATTGACAGCAAAGGCAGTATAATGCTTAAAGTGAAGAGTAATAGCTTCTAGAATTAACCCAATTAAAGCACTGAATATGAGTATTGATATTTAATCAACATGCTATTGTAAATAATTAAAATTTTGTAAAATGTTGGGTCTTCAGCAGTGGCTTAAAACCAGAGTCTTGCTTACCTTTAGTGTTAGCCAGGACAGAGCTATTCCAGTTGATCAAGAGTACCATTGAGGACTCAAATTCTTTATCTTTGTCTCATGCATCATTTATACAATTTAGCTTATGTCCTTGAAAATTGAAAATGGAAGAGGATGGAGAAGTAAAATTCATATTATGAAAGAAAAACCTTCTTCAGAGATAGCGAGCTAGCAGCATCTGTTATATCTCAGTGACTAGGAATGTGTTACATAGTCATTCTTATCTGAAGAGAAATGTGGGAAGGTAAATATATTTAGTTCGCCAGATAATCAAACTCAAACAAAATCAGGGTTCTCTTAGCAAGAAAAAAGAAACAATTTTATTGAGCAAAGCTGAATTGCTCTTTATAGTAAATAAATTAAAATTTTAAGTAAAACATTTTCACTAGGAAAATTCCATGCCCAGATGGTTTCCCTGGCAAATTATACCAATCTTTAAGAAAAAGAGATTAATTTTATAAAAACTCTGGTAGAAAATTGAGAAACAGAAAATATACAACTCATTTTATGAGACCAGAATTACTGTGATATGAATCAACACCATAGGTATTAGGAGTAAAGAATCATACAGAAAAATATCCCTCATGAAGAGATAAAAATTTACAAAAGTTTAAAATTTAAATAAAAAATACATAAATATTCATAAAGCATGATCAATTAGGTCTTTCCCAGAAATTCATATTAGAATACTTTTCCTCTAAAACAAGATCAAGTCAAGGAAGACTATTCTCAATACTTCTGTTTGACATTATACGGTTAAATGTATCTTGCCCTATTTCTCACAATCTACTATTCATAATTAAGTTGAAATTAAAAATTGGTTTAAGATGGCGAAGTATTTTTGATACCTTTTGATTCATTTTTCAACAAAATAGAGATATCTGCATTTTTGCAGTTTTTCACTTGCCACATTTGAGTTTGCTCATTATAGCCACTTCTATACATATCTATTAAAGTTATATTAAGTATTTAAAAATATTGTTTTTCATAAACTTTCATTATTTTTAATCAGTTGCTTATGTTCTCTTGCTATTAAGTCATGTTTTTATAAAATGGAAATGATTTTCACTTCTCTGTTCTCAAATAATTATATTTCATTACTTTTTCATGCTTTATGACATGGACAAAAAATTTTAATATCATCTGACTTGGCTAAATTAAAATATTGCTTTTCTGCTTCTTTTCATGGAATACTCTTCTCTTTTACAATGCTATAGAGTTTGTAGATCAAACCTCTTTAGAGAAATCTAAACTCACTTATTTTTGGCCAATTGATCTTCTGTGAAATTGATCTAAATTATTTTATGGTCTAGAATAACCGAACACCTCCCTATCCTGCCACATTTTTCTATGCAAGGTATTTTACTTAAGTAAGGTATTAGTCATTTTTATATAGGTCGATCCATTGGTATTACACAGTATTGCAAATGTTTCCAGCTTATGGTTTGAAATAAATTCAAATGTTCTTTCTCTTATGAATCTCTTGAATTACCAAATTCATTTATTGCAGACTTTTATACCCAAAAGATCTTAAAATGATATATTGCCAATAATAACTTTTTTCTATAAAGTTTGTTCTGAGATTATTTTTAAATTTTTTTTTTTTAAGTTCTATTATACCAAGGAATAAATATAAGCATTCATAACACAGACTGGAAATGGACTCATTAAACAGTTGTCATTTTTCCTCTTAGAAGTGATTTTGTAAGTCAGAAACAGAAGTTACAGCCTTACCAAATTACCATTGATTGGTCAACCTGTTCTTATTCCTCTTTTATAATTTAACTAAAGGTCTTCTATTATCCTTTGTTATAATTGAAGTGTAGATCTGCTTCCCAACTGACCTTCACTTCACTATATTATCCATATTTTTAGTCAAAGTTCTCATTCTCTGAGGTATTTAAACTATTCTGGTAGTTTGAATGAAAATGCATTATAAAATTATATCTAATTTTTATTTTTATTTCATCATATTCATTTATTTATGTATTTATTTTTTTTATTTTGAGATAGAGTCTCACTTTGTCACCCACGGTAGAGTGCTGTGACATTGTAGCTCACAGCAACCTCAAACTCTCAGGCTCAAGCATTTCTCTTGCTATCACCTCTGGAGTAGCTGGGACTACAGACATTCACCACCATGCCTGGCTACTTTTAGAGATGAGGTCTGCTGTTGTTCAGGCTGGTCTCAAACTCCTGACCTAAAGCAATACACCTGCCTCGGACTCCCAGAGTGGAGGATTATAGGTGTGAGCCACTGCTCTCAGCCTGTATCTGAATTTTTAGGTGTATTGTTCATAGTAGTAAAATAATATTTTATTCTCTAACTGAAAATAAGCCAAAGAACAAAGCAAAGAGGAATATTTTTCCCACTCAAATGTCTTAATACATTTGAACCCTCAATTTAAATGTTTTCTCCCCATTATGCAATCTTCATTTTTTCCATAAGACTGATTAATAATTTTTATTCAAACTGCTTTTATCTTCAATTCATGTGACTTTGACTCCCCATTATATTTGTATTTTGTCTTTCTGCTTCACTTGACAATTTTCTAAAACTCATTTTTACAGCTACTGTCACAACATACTTTTAGAACTGTTACTCTTTTCCTTTCCCATAAGCAAATTTAGCATTATACAGCCAGTTTTGATTTATACTGACAAGGTAAACATATGTGTCTCTTATATGTGTCTTTACCCTGTATTTAGTGCTTATTGATCAGAAGCCAGTATGGTGAAGGGGAGCAAACCAGAGTGGAATTGGCAAAGATTGAGAAAACTACGTCCCAAGAGAAAACACAGAGATAAAAGATGAGATCAGAAGATCTGATTGAACTGATGGCTGCAGCCAGCACCAAAGCACAAAATCAGCTTTATTTTATAGCATCTGTACAGAGTCGTCTACAGGGAAGTAGCATAGACAAATAACATATCTTTGGTCTTACAGTAAAATTGGAAAATGTAAATAACTTTCATAAAGACAAATCGTCCTGTTAATGGTTTCCACTCAACTTTGTTAACATCTGATAAGAGGTGAAAAGGGAAAGATTGCAAGGATCTCTTCATAGTTCTTAAAAATTAACTAGACAAAGAAAGAGCTCAGGGATAGCATGAAGAAAGGAGCATGAATGTTTTGTGAAAAGAGGAGAAGCCGTTGGGGGTTCATTCCCTGAATGTTCCTCAGGCTGTGGGGGCCCTGCCACCTCACGGCCAGCTCTGCAGCTCTCCAAACCTATCAGTAAGAATTAAATTATTTCTATTAAGTACATCCTCTCTTGAATGTCTATTAAAAAACAAGAAGAGATGCTGGATTTTCATAGCTTATGCAAAAACATATTGTTTTATTTTCCATATAATCAGAGTACTAATTCATTTCTTTTCATTTTAGGTATTTAGTGAACATTCACATATGACTAAATGAATGAATATAAAATTACTGAGCATCTACTCTATGTAAAACTTAAAATACCAAAGAAAAAATACTTTTTCTATTCACAAATAGTTCAGAATCACTAGCATTGTGATGAAAGCTTCTCTTCTATTGTCTGAAAGAAGGTCTACTTGAACATGTCTGCAAGTTTTTATGGCATGCTCTAATCAGAATATTGTTTTTTTAAATCAAGAAGTGGCAAACTGGTGCATGTGGGCCAAATCCAGACCAGCATTTGATTTTGTAAATAAAAGTTAAACAACCCTCCTTTAAATGCTAATGGTGACTTTCATACTAGAATGGCAGAGCTTGGTCTTTGCAGCAGGAAAAACATGGCTTAAAAATATTTACTCTGACTCTTTAGAGGAAAAAATTTCTGACTTCTGGTTTTGGTGACATATAGTTATATGTTTGTTTTAGGAAATTACTATAACTTTATAATGTAAGATACTGCTTACATGTAACTGAACCAGTATGCTCAGTTTGCTGTCAACTTACTCCAGTATAGATGAAATTGAGACAGTATAAGGATTAAAAGAAAAAAAAAGCATATTAGAGCTTGATTTGGGAGATTTATAGAAAGATGGGACAATAAATTGACAAATTTGCTAATCAGGGAATATTATTTACCATGTAGAAATACCTAAAGCTAATTAAAATATAAATAAGGAAGAAATGAAGGAAAGTCAGTTATATATCCTCGTGATCAACTCTATGGCAGAGGCAGGTTCTATTTTATCTTTATTTACCTATACATCTGAGGATAATCTACTTTAAAAAAAAAACCTTATAGTGATTCAGCTGTGAAATACCTAGTCATCCTCATTTTTAAGGATAAAAAGACTCTCAAGGAAATTTTAATTAATAATTTTACATTGTGACTTCCTAATGCTGACTCATAAGGTATTCTGTTGAGAGCTTTTCCCACTTGTATTATTATTTTCCATTGGGGAAATTACTTCATTAAGAAGGAATATGATGAAGCATCACTCAGAGTATACATGTTATTGAAGGACACTGATGATTTTTTTATATTTTATGTTTTCTTATGCCTCATAGAAGCAATATCACATAATACTCCAGAGTTAAAACTTTGATGTGATGTTGCCTAGGTTCAAATTTTCTTTCCATTGAATCCTGATATTTTATGAGGCAGGTACATATCTTAGGGTGTGTTTGTTTTGCATTTTTAAACAATAGTAGGAATATAACTTATAGGAGTGTATTGAGCGTGTCATAGTCATAGCCACAGAACAAACTAGAACATATAAAGCATAAGGGGAGTATTTATTTCCTTCCTCCCTCCCACCCTTCCTTGCCTCTGTTTTCTCTACTGGCTTTCCTGTGTATTCAGGTGCTACTTTCTTAAAAAAGAAAACAGGAATATTTTACTTTTAGGTTAGGTTCAAAGTCTAGCACGTGGCCTACATGAATATCAGAAACAAAGTGGCCCTACTTATGATATTATTAATTTATTTTTGAATTATTACAATTTACAAATTAAATCTTTAACATTTTTAATCACTATTGATTATGAGATTGCAATTAAAATACATATTGCTATAAACTATGTATACAAGTGTATACATAAGTATATGAGATAAATAATGGTTTTGCATTTGCAAAACATGCAAGATTTATATTTTCATTATTCAAAGTTCATATTTAGCTGTTCAGCTGTTCATTATAAGATTTATTTCATAAGCAGTAAGGTAAGACTTTATATGAGTTCGAGAGCATATGAGTTATTGGGAATACAAAAAAAATGGATGTACATGTGAATAAATATGCATGTTAATCTCTTTGGAATCAAGCAACCCATTAATTAAAATAAATTTCCAAACCACTTAAAATTGTTTGACTATTTCAATATTATTCTCCTTTTAAATAAAAGTATGGCTTATTTATGATGATGGAGGTAATACAGAAATGTAGCTCCCAAAGTTAGCAGCCGTTTGATTGCCAAGTGGGTCCTTGGCTTCACACCAGAGAGATTCAGGAGCAAGCTAACAGTGTAAAGCAAAGCAAAGCAAGTTTTATTTAGAAAGTGTAGGAAATCTACTCCATTGAGTTGAGATAGATTTTCTCTGAGGAGGAGAATTGACCTCATGGTTCCTTTAGCTCCCCTGTTTAAGGAATAGCTTAACTATAGGCTAAACAAGCAGAGGAATATTCATGTTACTTGTTGAAAAGGGGAAAGGGTGTTCTCCAAGTAGGGCAAGACCCTTCTTTTGATTAAATATAGTTAAGCAGGAACTGTTATGGTGTCAAGTTCATGATAGGATTAGGAGGTTTTCTTTGAACCTTTTAAGGTAAGGGAGTGTGTAAGGAAGCTGTAAGGTCAAAAGGTGGTCACTTACTCCATCAGGATGATTCTAACTGTTTGGAATTTATCTTGCCTCCATATTGTTTTAATCAGGGGAGCTCAAAACTTTTTGACTCAGTTAAACAATGCCCGCACAATTAAGTAATGCCCACAGCAACTCCCAAAGTGATGCCCAAAGCAGTAACTGCCAGTTCCCGAACTCAGAGGTGGTACATGAATTGTGTAATAGAAAAAAAAAACAAAAGAAGAAGAAGAAGAAGAAGAAGAAGAAGAAAAAGAAGAAGAAGAAGAAGAAGAAGAAGAAGAAGAAGAAGAAGAAGAAGAAGAAGAAGAAGAAGAAGAAGAAGAAGAAGAAGAAGAAAGAAGAAGGAAAAAAAGTTTAATTCTATCTCTACACCAAAATCAATTAGAAAATAGAACATAAAAACTAGCAAATGTCTATCTTGCATCAAACTAGATGTAAAGGTTACAGGACCTCAGGTTAAAGGACTTCATTTGTGTTCAAACATATATCTGTGCTCATTTTCCCTCCATGGGATGTCCAATGCTGCACAAATGACTGAAATGTAGCACATGTTCAATCAGCATCTACTGAATATGTAAATGAAGAAAAGACTTGGTTGAGAGATAAATTTGAAAGTGATCACATGATGGAGTAGATTTCTGTAGCATAAATAGTTTGCAAATCAAAAACACAAACCAAAACGTAACCAAAACTCTTCTAATTGGTACTAGCAGGTTGAGTGTTCTGTAGGATTGCAAATCACTTGTGTGTTACTTCTTTACACCAGCAAGAAGTGGGGCCAATAGAGGAAATCTTGACTTCCATTCACACAAGTCTTTGTGTGAATACTTGAAAGACAGAGCTGGTTGGCATTTAATCTGCAAAAAGATTCAACAATTGACATACACACACGGACTAAACATCTCTACTACGTACAGATAAGTTTTCCATTATCCCTGAAAACAATTTTCAATTTTTAAGAGATGAGGTCTTTTTCTGTGACCCAGGGTGAAGTGAGGTGGCCCAATCACAGCTCACCGTAACCTCAAATTCCTGGGCTCAAGCAACCCTTCCTCCTCAGCCTTCTGAGTTTCGGAAACACAGGCAGTGGCCACCAGGACCCTCTTATTTATTTGTTTGTTTGTTTGTTTGTTTGTTTGTTTATGGAGATGTGTTGTTGGGACTGGGAGTGTTTCATTGTCTCTCAGGTTGGACTTAAACTCCTACTCTCAAGAGATCCTCCCACTTCCACCTCCCAAAGTGTTGGGATCACAGACGTGAACCACTGTACAAACTAAGCCCTGAAAAAAATTTATATTCCATAGTAGGGGTTTCTTAGGAAAGAATAAAGCGGGGATTTCTTGCTACCAACAAACTCTAGTCATATTTTTTTTGTCGTTCTTCCTGCAATTTGTACTATGGCTATAGAACTAGGAAAAGAAATGCCACCCATTTAGATATAAATAACCAGAACAGAAATAACATGGATTCTTGTTTTTAAAGAAGGAGAATAAATGACTATGGCAAATAAGAAAAAAAATAGCAAAAAATAGTTTAAATTTATAGATGAAAAATATGAACAACCTCTGGATGTCTAAAAGTATAAATTAGTATAAGTTACCCGAGTACACAGTACTGGAAATCACTATCATGTGTTGTTTACATCAAAAAGGTCCAGTAAGGTGTAACTAATCCAGCCTCATTCAATGATTTGATGGGACTTAAAAATGGTTTTTAATAAGTGTTTCATTATCAGTTAGTATGGTGATCAATTAAGGAAATGGACATATCAGTTCCAAAGACAATGACTAGCACATAGAGTTGTTCAATACCTTTTAGACTAATAGGAATCCTTGTGAAAGTGCACACACTGTGTGCATGTGTGTGTGCACGTGTGTTTCTGTGTGCCTGGCGGAGGGCAGATGTAGTGCAGTTAAGATGTACAGGCAGACATTGAGAAGAAGACACTGTAATATTCCTTCTTAGGTAAAATTTATTCTGCAGTTAGTCCAGAAACTCCATTTCAGTTATATAATCTATCAGAAGTGACAGCCGTTGTGTTCATTCTACTTCTCTTTCTGTCTTATCTTCATACAAAAATGGATACTTTTTTTCTTTCTTTGCACAGCAGATAATTCTTTAGAATGAAAAAAATCAAGGAACTCTTTGCTCAACTAATAAGGGTTTAAGCACATGGCTGTTCTCTTAGGGGAGTTTCTGTACCTTTTACATTTCAGGATCTTACCTGCTTTTCTCAAGTCTCTCTATAGCTCTTAAAAATTATTTTTGCCTTGTAACAGATCAAAATTTTTCTGTTGAGAAGTTTGAGTTAAAGCCTTTGCAGTTCTCTCAGCTTGCTGGTGACTATTGCTCAATAGCATTCACTTTTCTCCATCTCTTGTTGAATATAGCTTCTATTTTCTCCCCAAAAGAGGTTATAAATTTCTGTAATCTGTTTTGCTCTACGTGAATCACATCAAACATGCCCTTGAGAGATTATGGTTCATCCTTTCTGACATCTGGGGAGCAATCCAAAGCAAAGAAGACAAATGCAACACTGAGCTCTTTGAGTAAGGGGCTTGAAAATTCTATTTGATGGTTTTTATATTTCCACTGCAAAGCACTGAAAGAATGGCAATACTTATCCCATATCTATTCTATGTAACCATTGCAGGGATTCATTATATTATCTACGTTGTGTGCTTAGAGCCCCTTAGAGGACACTGATATAGGATCTCATCCCCAGTTTTCCATCCTTTGGCACTTTGATGACCTTTCATTGAAGTTAAGATAGTTAATTATTTGAATTTTTGCCCCAAAAGACAGCAGTGATAAAGAGAGGATGTCAGACAACTTTTTCTGAGAGGCACAGTGTAAAACAGCAGGCATTTGGCCAATATTCGCTTTCTTCTCTGTAACATCTCTTTCCGATGAATACTTCAAAAGTACCCCACAACAGTGTGCTTACCTACAGGTCTTGCCCTGGTGCAAGAGATTTTGTACTGTTAGGCTTTTTTCAAAAGCTGTGACTCTGCCTTCAAGACTCCTGAATTCCATGCAGAGAATACACTGTGTATTCAGTGCATGTAACTATATAGTATATGGCAGTGAGGAGTAGAGCTATGCTAGGACTACATGTAAACTGAAATCTGAAAAAATGAAGTGACTTTGAGTTGCAACAAATAGTCTTTGAACTTCCAGCCTTGTTTGTTGTATTAGCTAGGTGCGCAGTAAATACACGATACAATGATTATAGAAAAGAGCAGTTCTGCTTAAGTTAGATAATATCGGCTCTCTTACTTAGGCAAGGCAACAAGCTTTCTCATTCCGCTTCATCTCATCATAGGAAAGGAGAAAAAGAAAAAACAAAAACAAAACAAAACAAAAAAAAGAAAGAAAAACCCTCGTTAGCCATGAACGTAAGACCTAAAATTATCAACACAAGATATGAAATCAGCACGTCAAGTAAAATCATCCTCCTGGTTGGTGATTTTTATTTTTCAACAATTATCCTGGACTTCTCCACAGGGAATACATTACCCATACAATTTTCACTTCCAAGCTTCATAGTCACCCACACGTTTCCATTTATTTCTGCAGTGATATTGATGTTTCTATTGGATCTTCTGGATTACGGATTGCATCAACTAGATGCTTCCAAAACCCTTTCATAACGCATAGGTGGCAATACTATTTTTATTAAGTCATGTTCATACATAAAGATATAAAGATATTCTGCATTCTAGTAGCACTGACTGAATTTTGGGCTCTAAAGCTACTAGAAGAAGTAAAAAGACCAGAGAAATAAGAATAAAATATAATGACATTATTGAAAAGCATACTGTGGGCTTCACAAAGAAAAAGTAATAATAATAATGGTAATAATACTTCATTTTCAGACTTGGTGACTTACATTTATAAACTAAACCCACGTAAATTATCTTACTTGACTCAGTCTTGAATGCTATTATTACTAGCCACTCACCCTACCTATATGTATAAACACTTTACAAATAAGAAGATTGAGTTGCATATTTTAAATGCTAATTATATTGAACCAATGCACTGTCCACAAAACTTTCTTTCTTTTTTTTTTTTTTAGAGACCAAGTCTCACTTTGTTGCCCTCAGTAGAGTGCTGTGTCATCACAGCTCACAGCAACCTCCAACTCTTATGCTTAGGTGATTCTCTTGCCTCAGCGTCCTGAGTAGCTGGGACTATAGGCGCCCAGCACACCATCTGGCTATTTTTTTGTCGCAGTTTGGCCAGGGCCTGGTTTGAACCCGCCACCCTCGATATATAGGGCCAGCACCCTACTCACTGAGCCACAGGTGCCACCCCTGTCTACAAAACTTTCAATTATATATATATTAATTTTTTTTGCTGTTTCCAAAGGAATTGTACAACTTTACATTCCCACCAGCAAAGTGAGAGGTCCTTGCCAATATTTGATATTGTCATTCTTTTTTTTTTTTTTTTTTGCCATTCTAACAGGTATGTAGTAGCGTCTCATTGTGGTTTAAATTTTTCTTTCTCTAATGATAAGTAATGAGGGTACTTTCTTCACATGCTTATTAGCCATCCTTATTCCCAATTCAGAGTGTTGTCTGCTCAAATTTGTATCTGGTTTTCTTCTTGGTTTGAATTTTTGAGAATCCTTTATGCATTCTAGATAAAAGTTATTTTGTACATTTGTCATTTGTAATTTTTTCTCCCTGATTCCTGTTTTCCTTTTCATTCTCTTTATAGTGTCTTTCAGAGAGAACTTTTTAATTTAAATGAGTTTTGACTTATCAACTTGCTATTTTACTGATCATTTTTTTGGTATCATATCAAGAAATCTATTCCTTGGGGCTTTTACCATTAATATGTTACTAGGTACAGGTTTTTGTAGATACGCTTTATCATATTGAGGAAATCCTTTGCATTCTTAGTGTGCTGAGAGTTTTTAATCAGCAAAGAACATTGGACATTTTCAAACACTATCTTTGTCTGCAAAGGTGACTGTACTTTGTTTTAGTTAATCTTTTTTTTTCTTGGACAAAATATAATTAATTATGATGTACTTTTTGATATACTTTTGAATTCAATGTGCTAAAATTTTGTTTAGAATTTTTTTAATGCATTTGCATTAAGAATACTGATCTCTTTGCGTTTTTTTTTTTTTTTGAAATATCTTTGTATGGTTTTGGTCAAAGTAATACTGGCTTTACAACACAAATGGGGAAATGTCTTCTCCTTTTCAAATTTCTATTTGTGTAGTATCAGTATAATTCCTTCTTTTCATATTTGCTAGAATTTGCAGGTGAAGTCATTTGGGGCTGGAATTTTATTTGTGGAAAGGTTTTGTCAAAACCTGAGAAGAAACTGAGATTTCAGCCAACTTGTAAGCTCACACGTTAGCCTGTGGCAGGTCCGTGTCTGCTGGGAGAGGACAGAGGGACAGCACTGGGAGCATCAGCATGGCTGTGCCATCTCCTCTGTCACATAATTTCAAGCCATGTGACTAGGTGGGTCAAGATGCTTGTGTATGTAATGGATTTTAACATTTGAGAGGAAATTTTAGCTCAAGGAATCCACATTTTTTTAATGGTCTGTAAGTATGTCTGTGATATCAGTGTTGTTATCCTGAACAGACAGCAAGCCTGTCCTTTGTTTCAGCTGCAAACACGACTTCTACACACCAAGTCTGTAAGCAAACCTTCTCTATCACTCCCAGGGGAACACTACCTCCATTTTCCAAGACTATTTGCTCTGCAAACATTTATTAAAAGGTCATTTGGAACAAAAGGCAGTTAGTGCCTTTGCTCAAAAAGGTGCCTTTGCTCAAAAAGGTCAGGTGTGGTGGCTCAAGTCTGTAACCCCAGCATTATGGGGACAAGGGGGATGAATTGCCTGAGCTCATTGGTTCCAGACCAGCCTGAGCCAGAGCAAGACCCTGTCTCTAAAAACAGCTGAGTGTTGTACTGGGCACCTGTAGTCTGACTACTTGAGGGCTGAGACAAGAGAATCACTTGAGCCTAAGGCTTTGACGTTGCTGTCAGCTATGAAGCCATGGCACTCTACCAATGTTAACAAAGTAAGAACTGTCTCAAAAAAAACCCAAAATTGAAGCTAATTTATAGCTTTCATATGAAGGCTAAAACCCAATTATAGCATAGGAATACAGGGAAAGGGGAACGGGAGGGGAGGGAAGGGGGGAGTATGGGTGGAGGGAAGGCAATTAGTGGGATCACACCTACGGTGCATCTTAGCAGGGTACTGGTGAAACTTATTAAATGTAGAGTATCAATGTCTTTATATAGTGATGAAGAAAATGCCATGAAGGCTATCTGTAAC
>CAUYON010042659.1:0-16996 GCA_963573935.1 Arctocebus calabarensis
CTGCTTAGAAGACACTTTAAATTGCTAACTTGGGCTAAGCCGAGGCTTCCCCAGGAAAGTGCTATGGCTGGGATCACTCCTTGAGTGGCTATCCACTTACTCAGTGTGCCAAAACCAGTCTCACCCTATTCCCCTGAGGGCTAAGGTTGCAAGGCATCTCAGTCCCCGCCTTTAGGCTGCTCAGTCACTAGATGTGTGTTCAATTGCTTTCTGACCATTTTGTGCTGCTATAACAGAATACCTGAGACTAATTTATAAAGAATTGCATATATACATTGGAGAAAGAGAAAAAAGGGAGAGAGGAAGAAGGCTGAATTCACCCTTTTATAAGGAGCCTTCTCCCTGGATAAGGGTATTGAGTCATTCATGAGGTCAGAGCCTTTATAATCTCATCACCTCTGAGGGGTCCCACATCTCAAGGATGTTGCATTGGGATTAAGTTTCCAATACTGTGGGGAACTCATTCAGATTATAGTGCTTCCCAACATAAATACACCAATTTAGAATACTGCCGTAGCATTTCCATTCACCAGATGTCCATTTCCTCATCTGTCAAACTGGTCTACGAAAGCTAGTTTGATCTGCTTTATATATAGTCGTTGTGAGAATCACTATGTATGCAGACATGCTTTGGAAACTGCTATGTAATATATCACTACAATCATTTCTCTTTGGTGACACCATCTGCGTAGGCCAAGTGGTATCCAGGGATAGGCATGTTGTTCTAAACACGACCTTCAGGCAGCCCTGAGCTTACCTGTGGTGCAAACTGCCAGCACGTGTTATTCAATTAAGATGATGGGCACATTATGGTCTTGACTGGCCTTTTAGACTAACCACAGTAAGCAACCGTTGTCATAATTTCATGATTTAAGTAACTACCATCTTAATTTGGGATTCCCAAAGAAGAGTACTGCTCACTTATGAATTGGAGCTTTTTCCCAAATGGGAAACTAACAAAATGGCCTAGGAATAAGAACCTTCTCCACTGCCATATGAGTGGGTGGCTATAAATTTTGCATACTTTATTTGCATGCCAGTATATAAATTCACATCAGCAAGTCGGCCAAGGCCTCATGAACCAGCACCAAACTTTGAATAAAGAGATCTATGCTTAAATCTCAGGACCAAAAATTTATTTATTTGACAGGGCAAGTCATTTCTCATCTCTGAGCTTCATTTTCATGACATTAAAAATAAAGATAACTTATAATAACCTTATCAACCATTAGGCATTTTGGAAGAGGCTTAAATAATATTACATATGTGAAAGCACACATTAAACATCTAGCAAATTGTCACATAGTGGTTGTTCAATAAAGAAAACTGAAATGCCATTATGTCAAAACACTTAGTATATTGCATGTCATGTCATTTGGCAGTGGCTCAAAATTATTTGTCAACTCTGTTACTGGAAAACTATTTGTTTATTGCCCTGAGAATTTGGTTGCTTGTCACCTTTTCCCAGAAGCATTTCTGGAGTCCTCTTCTAACTCCTACTTCAGACCGAACTGACATGACTGAGGAGAGGGACCATAATGACTGTTTTGAATAACTAAGATTGTTTTCAAATTTGGTAGTGGAGGGATTGCTTTTGTAATAAATAATGTCATGATAAAATCTTCTGCATAAAGCTTTTTCTGCATTCTGGAATTTATTCCTCTTTTTCATCATTTAGGATTGATTCCCCACAATGGAATTGCTGAGTCAATGGTAGGTCTGTCCATTGTTAAAGACTTAGCCATATTTTCAAAATGTCTTCTAGAAAGCTTACATTAATTATTATTATTATTATTTTTTTGTGGACAGAGTCTCAAGCTGTTGCCTTGGGTGGCGTCACAGCAACCTCCAACTCTTGGGCTCAAGCAATTCTCTTGTCTCAGTTTTTTTATTTTTAGTAGAGATGGGGGTCTTGCTTTTGCTTGGGCTGGTTTCGACTTTGTGAGCTCAAGCACTCTACCTGCCTCAGCCTCCCACTTATGTACTAGTTCTGCGTATTGAATTTTGCCTGACCCTAATTTATGTACCTGCTGCACATATCATGTATAATACCAATAATACTATATCATAGTTTTCTATATCTTTTGACCCATACATTTGGGAGGTCTTGGGGACAGATTTGTTCATGTGTGTTGAAATACGAATGAATAAATGACAAAGAGAAGAAGGAAGGAAGGAGGAAAGGAAGAGAGGGAGACAGGGAGAAAAGATAAAAGAAAGGACAGAGGAAAACATAGACAGAAGACTGTGCAGAAAAAGAGAAATTATGTATGGAAAGGAAAGAGTCTCTGGCTTTAGCTGCCCACACTAATTAAAGCCTCCTACGGAGTACTTTTCCTCCAAGAGAGGAAGGGCAGCATGTCACATACCATAAGGTGCATATACATGAGTAAATAAATTGCCAACCAATACATTTTTAAAGGGAACCCATTATGCTTATTTATTGAAGCTTTCAAGTGTTATGTCAGATCCTGCAATGAAGTAAATTATTAAGCATCTCTGTATCTACTCTGAAAAATATCATGGCTTCTTCTTTTGAGGTTTGTTTCTATTCCTACTCTAACTCCTTCTTTGGGGGGCACTTGGAACAATTCTTTTGATATCTATCACTGCTGTGCCTCTTAAGCAAATGTTAGAGACCACCCACTCGCAGTTTTTGCAGGAGCTCTGATACATAGAGATTATCCATGACTAATCGATATGGGTGTCGAAAATCAATGTTCGTCATGTTTATTCTGCTACCCCTTCCTTCTTTCTCCCAATTCACCTGTTTTTTTAACACTTGCTCTTAATTTCCCCTCAAAGAAATTTGTTTGTTTATTGTTTTCTTTCAGAAGCCAGAAATTGAAAACAGCTGACCTGGAGTTTGACTGCAACTGGAGTTGTCAGCCTGCTTCCTCGACCTGCAGAGATTTCACTTTCAAAGTGAAGGCAAAAATAACTACACAAGTCAGTCAAATGAAAGCAAATGCAAGGGCTAGTAAATTAGGAAAGAGTTTCAGTCCTATTTTTATAATGCTCTAGCCCATTGATTTCAGCAAATTCAAGCATACTTTCCAATTCTATTATCCCTAGCTCCTCTACTTGGAACTAGGTGGGGACAGAGCAGGCTTCAAAGTCATGCAACCAGCTTCCCAGCCTGGCTTGACCATTTTGCAACAGGATGTTGGTGGGCCAGGGACTCAACCTCATTCAACCCCACTTTTCTCAAATGCAAAAAGAGGAATATTAGAAGACTTATCTCATTAGGTCGTTGTAAGGATGAACTAAAATAAGGCATAGGTGTCAAATCCCAGCATAGTTCCTCACTTTTCCCTATGTACTCATACTTTCCTCATATAGAATTCTATCCATTCTTCAAATGCCACCTCCTAAGTGAATCATTCCCTGACCCACCACTGATATCTGATAGCGTCAGTTACACACACGTCTCATAGGGCTTACCACTCATACCTCCCCGGGGTTCTTTGAGACAGTCTGAGGCCCTACCATGTTTTATTTTTAATTTAGAGAGATGAGAATATAGTTCCATCCCAATAAATCAATGGTTTTAGCCTAACCAACTCATTGTGAAGGGCAGCAGCACATAAAAAATGAAGAAATAAAGCAGGTAAAAGCTCGGGGGGTGGAGGAGGCAGATTACTATTTTACCAAACCTGAGACCTCCACCTCATTTTTTCCTCCCATGTGAGATCTTTTTGGTGGGTCTAGTTTCATCTCCTCAACTAGAATCTGGACTGTTGAGGACAGAGAGCCATGTGCCGCCTTCTTGCCCCTACCCTCAGTTCTGACATAGCGTTTGCAGTAGATTTATTGAGATAATTCAGACAGGATTTCTAGAGGTGTCTGGATTGTCAGAGAAAAAGTACTGGTTAAGCAAGAAGACAAACTTTTATGCAATGGATGGGATTTATTTGCAAAGGCAATTGCAGCACTTACCACAACATGAAAGCAATCCCGGGGAAACTCTTACACAGAAGGGAACATGACATGGCTTTGTCCTCCAAGCTTTCATTCAGCAAATACAAAGGGATAGCCCACTATACATGTTGCTATTCTCAACAAGCTTACATTCAAGTTGAGGAGATAAAGTCTCTAAACCCACAAGAATGATCCTGGCAGCAGTACCTTAGATTAATGAAAATGAGATACCAGCTTTCATGTTTGATAAATGGGATGACTCATCTCAGATTAGGTTGGGTTCTCATTAACTGGTCCCAAATCTATGTCCCTCATTTATCTAGGAGCTATTCAAGGGCAAGAGCCATGCATTAATCATCTTTCTGTTCCAGCATGTAGAACAGTGCTAAACATTCATTCAGTCATGCATTAGTTCACTCAATACATTTTTAATGAGCATTTACTATGTGGCAGGCATAGTAGATATCCAACTTGTCTCAACTCCTTCAAGGCCCTGTCTTCCTGGTGCACATCAAGGTCTGCCTCACAGGAATATCATTTCTGTATAATTCAATTAAACAATACATTTTTAAAGCTCCTACTATGTGCCAAGCATTGAGGATACAGCAAGTTAGATGGGCACATCTCTTGCCCTCCAAAGACTCCTAGTCTAGCATGGGAAGATAGATGATTCTGAATAAATATTAGGTGTCCTGGGGAACATCTGCACTTACACACTCAGGTCTGTCAGCCCCTATAGTCCTCCCTCGTTCCCTGTTCCATTCCTACAGCTCTCTCTGCTGTGTGACTCATCTCAGTTTATGGCTCATCCATTCCCTTCCATCTGACCCACCTCCCAGCCACAACCCAGCTTCGCACAGGCTACTGGACCCGATCCCTCTTGTTTTGGGAGGTTTCAGGTATAGTCTTTTGGATAATACAAGTCAGTTCAGCTTGACTCTGGAGACCTCCCCTGTTCAACCTCCCCTGTTCATTTACCTCCAGGGTGTGGGCCCCAAGGCTACCTAGGAAACAGGGTGCGCAGACACTCATTTTCTATTTGCTAAAGGCAGTCATGAATGAAGAGGCAGCATAACTTTTCTTTCAGTGAAAAGGTTTGCCAGGGGTCAGCCTTCGCGTTATGATAAGTGTAAGTGCTGCAATTGTCTTCCTGGCAAGAGAGCCTTTCTAGCGCCCGGGGGTGAGGGGGAGGAGTGCTTTCAAAACCATTTTTAATTAGGCAATTATGACAATTAAATATTTGAGACTTGGGGTTCCTAATCCTTATTTGATTTCCACTTTGGTTTCCTAATAATGCAAGTCTCTGTTCTCATTGTAATCTTCCCCTTTGAATCTGTGTGGGATTCATTTGCTTGGGATAATTGCTTCTCTATAAGGCTCTCTCTTGTCACATTCACAGTGATCTAACTGGAAAGGCGGGGACATACATTTACTTTTTGTGAGAAAATTTTTTTTCAAGAATGGTGAATACCAGCTTTCTCATTATGTCCCATTAGAGACAATGAAATAAAGAGGATGACAAGAGGAAAGTGTAGTTCCGACAGTTCTGATCGGAATAATATCAGTGTGTTTCCTTCTTGCCAGGGTTCCTGTGTTCAAGTTAGAGCCAGAGGGGCCAAGGAGAGGAGAGACAGCAACAAACACTAAGTGCCTACTAAGTGTCAGACTCCGTGCTAGGACTTTGAAGACACAGCTCATTGGCTTGTCATCATAACTGAGAGAGGTACCTTTTTTTTTTTTATTCTACAGAAAAAGCTCCAAGTGTTCATTCATTGTCCAGAATAAATTGGTGAATCAGTGAACAAGCCCTAACCTTGGTATTCCTGAGCCCAGAGTCTTTATCCTCTCAACCCCACTGTGCCACCTGTAGTGATCTTGACTTCAGAAGCTATGTGACCTTGGGCAAGTTATTTCACCCCTCTGAGCCTCAGTTTCCTCATCTGTAAAGCGGGGGCTGAAGAAACTTCTCTGTGAGAATTAAACTAAATAGACAAAATACTTGACACTAGACACACAGTAGCTTTATAATTAAAGGAAGCCTCATTATTATCCTTTTTCAGAACAGGAGCTCGCCACTCCAGAGCCACTTGAAGCACTAGGAGGTAGCAATGTACTGTTACCACTGAGACTTGGCGTAGGCATCTTTCTGGAGGGGCATGGCCTCGAAGCAGGTGGCAGGCTGAACTCCTGTGCCCTACACGGTGCAGACCCTGGGTAGTACTCGACTTGGACTCTCTGTGTTTGTTGTCTGGCACAGGCTGGGAGGCAGGGGGCAGGACCTCAGTGTCTCCTGAATCCGGCAGGAGTAGGGAGGGCACTGTCAAGTACTCAGGAGAAAAACTTGGAGTCCCAGACAGGTCACTGAGGCCAGATTCCAGCAAGGAGGTGAGGTGAGGCCAGAAGGCATGAATGTCGATATTAAAGCTGTAGATTCCCAGAGAGATTTAGTCACAGGGGCAGGGCCCCCATTCAGAACCGATTTGGCCACTGCTGACCCACTAGTATTCCACATAAAGGGAAAGGAGAAGAGGGTGCAGAAGTAAAGAAGATAGAATTACTGCCTCCAAAGAGCTCCAGGCCTCAGAGCAAGAGAGTTAGGCACATCAATACATTTCTGTAATACAACATGACAAATAACTCTCATAGAAGCATCTATCAATCAAAAGCCTCAGAAAGACTGAAAGAAGAGCAGTTGCTAGAATCACCAGCAATTAGGTGTTAGAACCAGAACACTAAATTCAGATGCTAATTAGTAGCCAAGTCTCCAAACACTGCATACATAGAGCTTCTTAAAATCAGCCCTCCCTACTTGGGCTGGAAACAGGCCCACCGGTGTGGGAGAGAAGTCAAAGCTTAACGCTGAAGGGATGAGAGCTCTGGGAAGGCAGCTAGTCTCGACAGGTGATCCTCTGTCCCCCACACCCTTCTCTGATGCTGTTTCTACAAATGCCCTCACACCTACTTGGCTACATCTTTTCCTCTTACAAATACCACAGCAGAAAGGAGGCCTTTGATCTTCACAGAGCTCTCCATGCCCATTGTGACTTGAACACTGAAAATATTTACCAAGTCCCAAGTTGATGTTTCCATGTCAGGTCTTGCTCAGATCAAGTATGGGACGTTGGCTTTGTAAATCACCACACACAGTGCCAAGAACGGACAAGAACCATGCAAAACATCAAACACGCTTCCTGTGTCTGCAAATCATGCGTGTTTTCTGGGGTACGGGATGTGATGATGGCAATGAACACGCACACAAACAGATGTGTGTGTTAGCATATTTCATAGGCACACAACCATGCATCTAGGCCGGCAGGTAGACGCCTGTACTGATGTGTCCATTATTTCAGACTCACACATGCGCACACGTAGGTAAACACATTCACAACAATCCCGACTGCAGTCATGGCATTTGACTAGGACTGGCAGATGGAAGTCCATCCTAGATCCTGCAGCCGACTCCTTTCAAACGCTGTGTTCAGTGCCTCCCTAAAAGCGCAGCAGGCTCATTACAATGCTATTACCTGCATTTGCAGAGAGATAGCATGATTAGTGCAGCCACAGAGGCAGTGGAGCCTGTCTGCCTGCCTGCCGTGGCCCACTCAACACATCCTCAGAGGAAACGGGCAGCACTGTGTCTCCTCACCTGAGATCTATTGCTCCCCAGCTGCCCTTCTGTTTTGACGTTTGAACTGCCCTGATACATCGTGGGGGCAGAGTCTCACACTCAGTGCCAAGGCCCTTAAGTTCTATGCTTTTCTCTGTCTTTGCCTTGCTCTGTGGCCTTTATGGGCCACTTTCTATCTGATCTGTAAAAGGAAGATAATTCTAAACTGGTTATTTATCAAAAACTAGGGAACTTCAAAAACGTAGATTCTTGGCTTCCAGGCCTTCTTAGTCCCAAATTTCCCTGGGTAGGACACAAGAGTATGTATTTTCACAAGTTCCCGAAGAGATTCCAATAAATATATGTGAGCCAGGATTTAGGAACAGGATTAAATATTTCTAAAGCCACTTTTGTTGTTGTTGTTGCCTTTCTGATTCTCTGAATGCAGCTCCTCCACGTTGAGTGCTTGCCTCTAACATGGGAGCCTATATGTGGAGTTTTGTAGAGATATTCTATTTTAGTCACCTATTGGTGTGTAATAAATTATCCCAAAGGTTAATGGTTAAAACTAGAAGAAATATTAGTTATCTCTCATTGTTTCCTTGGGTTAGGAATTTTGGAGAGGGGCTTGGGAGGGCAGTTCTAGCTCAAGGACCATTGTGAAATTGTAGTCAAATGTGGGCTACCATCATCTAAAGGCTTGACTGGGGCTGGGGGATTACTTCTGAGATGGTTCCCTGACATAGCTGGCAAGTTAGTGCTGGCTGTTGGCAGAAAGCCTTCTCTCGTCTGGACACAGTCCTCTCCACAAGCTTGCTTGAGTGCTCTTACAAAATGACAGCTGACTTGCCCCACAACAAGTGAGCCAAGAGGCCAAGGTCGGAGCCATAGTGCCTTTGGTGGCCTAGCCTTGGAAGTCACACCCTCTATCCCTGCACTAATCTGTTGCTCACAGAAGTCAAAAAGGCTAGGCCTTAGACAGAAGACGTGCAGGTATCGGTGCATTAATGGCACCAGAAGGGTGAGACTGGGAGAACCTACCCATGCCTCTTCCTGAGCTCTGAAAATCCCCGTATCTTTTACAGGTCTGCTTAAGGGATCACACACAGCCCCAAACCTTTGTTATCAGGCCTTTTGACTTCACATAGACAGCCAAAAAGGCATGGCCTCCTGTCTACAAGCATAAACCTTGCTGGGGTGAGCACGAAACTCATTCCACACCATCCCCAAAGCTGTAGGCATCAAAACTGAACCTGAGATACTGCTCCAGCTTTCTAGCAGAGAGAGAAACCAAATACTGCCTCTACTTCCCCTGTAATTCTAACAGTCTTTTGCTCTCCCCCGATCTTATCTAGAGATTTTGTCCCACGTCCCTTATGCATAGTACTTGATTTGACCTTTATATTAACCTTGACAGCTTGATATCTTTATCCCCATTTATGGACCAGGAAACTCAAACTCAGAGAGAGTAAGTGACTTTACAAAGTCATGCAGCCTTTCAGAGGTGGAGCTCGAGGTAAAGGGGACTAAGTCTAGAACAGGCTTTCAGCTGCTTCAGCATCAGGAGACCACCCACTCAGCATCTGACAGGAGCCCTGATGCCCGTCCAGCAGGGAGGTTCACCCAGAAGCCTCTCCAGGGCCACAGGTCAAAGGTGAGCAAGGGGTTTAGAGTTCCTCTAGGCCATAGGGCCTCCCCACAGAGACTGGCCCCAGACCTGGAGACTAGAGAGGCCTCAGTTGCCCAGCTTTGAGGGGCCAGGGTGGAGGTCAAGCTCTCTTGTAACCAGAGAGCCCTGCTCTGCTGGGACCACACGTGTCAATGTGCTAATGTTTCAAGACTGCGACTCAGTCTCTCACTTCCACACACCCTCCCAGAGCAATCATTGCAAAGCGATACCCTCTGACTGCCCTCTGATTATTTTACAGTCCTCCCTGGCTCCAGCTGCACCAGCCTCCCCTCTCTGGTTTCTTTTCCCTCCCTGTTGCTGGCAAGTGGGGCTGTGGATAGAACACAGGGGTAGGAAAGGGGGAAGGAATTACTATCTCTTTCCTGTCACCACCTGACAGCTCCAGCTGGGGCTCCCTCTGGGAGGGAGGTTTGAGATGCAGCAGCCCTGGCAGGGAGGGGCACCTAGTATTTACCCAGCACTTGCGCTGTGCCAAGCAATGTGCTAGATGTTTTCTGCATATGACACACGAAAGCCCCGCAGCAGCCCTGGAAAGTGGGAGGAATGTTTCAGCTGCCTGGCTGACTACCTGCCCTGAAGAGAAGGAAGACTCAGCATGGCAGAGTTGAAAGAGACTGAGAGACCATCCAGTGACCTCATTTTTCAGTGGTGGCTGGGAGCCTTCTCTCCCAAAGTGAGATGGCTTTGTAACTACACAGTCAGGCTAGAAGCTTGCTTTTTCTTCCCGGGGTCCTGGGTCTTTCCAATACCCCAGGCTGTCTGTCATCATCTCTGTCATTAAATCATATCTGTAGGGGATTGTGAGAGAAGCTGAGGATCTAGTAGTACTGGATAAACGTATGGAAAAATCTCCTTGAACATATATTTGAAAAAGTAACTGGCATATCAACTCTGTAATTATTTTGTATTTCATTATTTATATGAGGGAAGATGCATTAAAGTAAAAAAAATAATAAAAAGTGGGTTGTTTGAAAGAAAAAGATATGAAATTATCAAGTCAACAATGAGACTATAGCACAAAATCATGAACATAGTGAACAGGTAACTGGACTTGGGAAAACACCTAGGCAGGGCATAGGATGAGAGTCAGATGACTTGTGTTCAAATTCCACCAGTTTACCTGGTTCAAATTTCTACCAGCTGCCTAATCTTGGGTGAGTCTAAGCTCTATTTATTTCCAGGCCTATAAAATGAGAACAATAGCAGGATTATTGTGAGGTGCAGATTGCATAAGGCGTGTCAGGCCCCCCCCCCCCCAGACTCTCTCTCTTCTCCAGAGTGTGCTAAGAGGTGAGGTTCAAAATGAGGTGGGCACTCAGGGTCTAGGGTGTGGTGGGTCTGCAAGGTCAAGTTTGCACTTGATGTAAGATAAGCCTGCAGAGGTGGCCTTGGGGCTTATCCTGAGCTGGGTTGACCTGGTTGCTATGGAGATGTTGAAAGCCAATCAGGGAGTGTGCACTGGATGGAGCAGGGTGGGTCCTGGAGAACCACTGAGCAGGGACCTCGGTCATCCAGAGAGAGAAGGCGAGGCCCTAGGCTGTGTGATCTGGGGGCCTGGGAAAGGATTTGACCAAGAGGTAGGGTAGAGACAGTAGCAAAGGGGCAATCATGTAGAAGTCTATGTGGGTAAGTGAGGGAGGGATGCCAGAAGCCCATCCAGACCTTGAAAAAGAAGGCCCTGCTGGCCGCGCGTGCTCAGAGCAAACATGTAGTGTGGAGCTGAGTAAGAGCAAGAGTTCTCTGTCCTGGAGTCAGCCCTCGTCCTCTGAGCATTAGCCTCTTTCCCCTTACTGTGAGGGTGATAATTATACCTACTTCATAGTCTCATTGGAAGGATTGAATGAGGCAAGGCCAGGGAAAGTAGTAGTAGGCATAAAAGCACTGACACAGGTGCTAGGCATATGACAGATACTGTGAGAGTACCATCTCTGCTTTATCGCCAACGCCTAGTGCAGTACCTGGCACACGGGAGACTTTATCGAGTTTCACTTAAAGAAGGTTTTGATGACTTTTCACCATCCACCACATCCGGCCTCAACCTTGCCTAAACTATCAAGCTCACTAGGCTGCAGTACAACGTCAGAGGAGGGCGTGAAACAGAACGTCACCAGGCAGCTGTTCAACTACAGAGGAGTGCGTAGGACAAAATGTCACTACGCTACTGCTCAACGTCAGAGGAGTGCACGGGACAAAACGTGCTCCTGTGTCTCAATCACAGCTTCCCTGGGATGCTTCTCAGATGGGTCTGTCACTTAGCATTTCTAGAATCACAGGTTCTTGGGGGGGAGGCAGCATACTGGCTGCTGCTGCTGAGTTATCACTAATGGTACAGATGGAGCTCAGACAGGCCAGTGACTTGCTGGAGCTCAGTGGCCGCTCGGACTAAAATCTGGATTGCTCACCCCAGGCCCAGCTCTTTCTACAATGCCACATGACCTTCCTTCCAGGTGTCATTTGCTCCAGAGAGCTGGATCAAGCCTAGATCCCTCTCTGTAGAAGCCACAGACAGCTGGAGTCCCTCCCTCCCTGGATCCTCCCAGCAGGGAGCCTAGTTTGTTTTCTGATTTTGAATAGACTAGACACCCTATTCAAAGGCCCAGAGGGTTTAGGGAGTAGAAAAAGTGTTTTGCAAATGGAAAATACCAATACTAGCCCAGCAGGAAGGAAATACTTGCTTCTAGAGGTTGTTCTGTAATCCAAAGGCTGGGACCACACACCTGCAGCACAGAGGCCAGTTGGAGGTTTGGCAGGTCTGGATTTGACAGTGACCTGACTGGGGAGGGAAGGGGTAGAGGAGGGAAGAGATGTAGCAATGAGGTAAGAAAGTACAGTGAAAGGCTGTGATGTTGTAACGTAACATAAAATATACTCCCGTCAGGTTTGACTTCTGCAATTACAAGAGATGCAAGATGCAATATATAAGGTAACAAATGTTGTCAGTATATATTAAGTATTATAATTTTAATACTTTTTTCCTTTTTAAAAATTCGTATTATATATATTTTTTGAAACTTTCTGTATACACATATATTTTGGTCTTTGTCCGAATCCTGGCACAGAACTCCTAAAAGCCTTGTATACACAATGCTAGAAGTATCTTTTATTCTAATATTTGGTCTTTGACCTTGATCTCTGATCCAGAGCTTCCAAATCTCTTGGAATTTCCAAGGTGAGAAAAACTACTTTTGCCCTAATGAGGCAACTCTAGGTGGGCTCCTGCCTCCTTAGTCATGAGAAAGGCCAACCCATGATTAGAAGATTGGAACTTTTGGTCTCTACTAAAAACAGAAAAAGTAGCCAGGCATGGTGACACAAGTCTGTAGTCCCAGCTGAGGGACTGAGGCAGGAGGATTACTTAAGCCCAAGAGTTTGAGGTTGCTATGAGCTATGACACCATAGCACTCTACCTAGGTTCTCAAAAAAAATTAATAATACATAAAAAATCAGTTCCTCCGTAACATAAGCCTCATTTCTTTCTTTTTAGGGGATAAGTCTTCAAGGTCCCTGGCCCAACCAGCAGCCCTCCACCCTATAAAGCTGGAGCCTACACTCCACACTCTCCTCATTTCAAGTCCATAACAGTGACATGTGGTTTGATGGGCATACTGGGCAGTGCAGGTATATGACAATTCTGTCACTTAGTTCTTCTGGGCAGTGCTATTCTGTAACGTCTCTCAGAGCATCCTTTTGGAACCAAGAACATGTCAACCATTTATTAATCACTCTTTATTATCCTTCCTCCTTTCCCTATTTCATTTCCTTACGTCTTTACTCTGTCTAGTCCCTTTTTGCAGGTATAACAAAAATCTGAGACTTGGAAATTTATAAAATGCAAAATTTTATTTTTTACATTACCAGAGGCTGGGAAGTCCAAGATGAAGGCACTGGCATTTGGCATCTGGTGAGGGCCTTCTTGCTGCATTTTCACAAGGCAGGAAAAAAAATAAAAAAGAAGCTTGGAACTTTTATTTCTATTTCCCATCCTCCAAGAAAAGGAAAGGAACTGGAAGTGGAGTTGATCACCAGTGGCCAATAATGTACTCAATCATATTATTAATTATTATTAATCCTAATAGAGTGTTCATAGAAGCCCAAAAGGACAGGCTTTAGAGAGCTTCCAGGTTGGTGGACAGATACGAGGCAGTTCTGGAAAGGTGGTGTGTGGAGGCCCCATGTCCCATCTCCCATGTCTTACCCTATACATTTCTTCCATCTGGCTGTTGCTGAGTAATATTCTTTTGTTGTTGTTGTTGGGGATTCGTTGAGGGTCCAAGAAACCAGGTTACACTGATTGCATTTGTTATTTAAAGTCTCTATTACAATCGTGTTTTGCCCCCCAAAGGTGTGGCACACATCCAGAGCCCGCCCCCCCTTGCTCCTTCCCTCTCTCTGCTCTCCCCTTCCCCCCCCACCGTGACCGTTAGAATTTTTAATAAAACAGAAGGTACTACACCAACTTCAGTTTGAGTGACAACAATGTGTCACTCGTAATCTCCATCCTTAATTCTGTTTTAAATGTCCCACCACAGATGGCCATGTCCTAAGCTATAATTGCACATGCTTTACAAGATCATTTTGGCATTTGTAAAAAATATTAATTTCTGCAGTGCAGCCCAGCAGTGGGGCACAGCCTAAAGTTGTACAATAAATATGGCTTTGGCTTTGTAATTGTACTAATGTAACTGAGTGACCTGCGGTAAGTCCTTATTTGATGAAAAAGTGAAAAATCTATTAAAAAAAAACTATAGGCCCATCATAACAAATAGACTCAGGCCAAATAACTTCCTTTGGTATCTCCTTTTTCTTAATTCCAAACGATTCTATGGCCATAAGGTAATCATTAGGAACATTAAAAAGAAAGCAGATTCTGGAATTTTCCCATTAACCCTTAATTGATCATGTTCTGGTCTTTCAACAAAGGTAGATAGGCTGCATTATCAAACTTAAGAATGTTACAGAAAAATAGAAACCACTTTTGAGCAGTGTTGTAATGTAACGTTTTGCCAAATTTTCCGTGTGCTGATAGATAAGATCCGAGCCTTACCCTCAGTGGTTAAAGAGCCATGGCAGATAGCGTCCAATCCCACTTAAATGACAATATGCATTTAAACTCTCATGCTTTTCCTTAGAAATTCATGTGCATTTGTTTTCTCTTATCTATATGTTTGTTTGCTCTTTTAATAGGAAACATAATGCCTTTCCTCGAAAAACTTTCAGCAAAATTCATGTTCCACAAAACAAACTCTGTTTATTCCATAGCTAAGAACTATGGTTTTGGCTTGGTGCAATGGCTCACGCCTGTAATCCTCACATTCGGGGAGGCCTGGGCAGGGATCACTTGAGCTCCAGACTGCAAGACCATCCTGAGCAAGAGTGAGACCCTCTCTCTACTAAAAATATAAAAACTAGCCAGGCATTGTGACTGGTGCCTATAGTCCCAGCTACTCAGGAGGCTGAGGCAAGAGAATCGCTTGAGCCCAGGAGTTTGAGGTTGCTGTCAGCTATGATGACACCATAGCACTCTAGCCTGGGACACAGACAGAGCCTTCACCTTCAAAAATAAGAAGAAAGAAAAAACTCCTGTCTCAACCTAGTGTACTTCTAGGGGATATACATAAGCCATTATTCAAGTTTTGAGATACAAGAAAATTAAGAAATGTAAGATCAAGCGCAGATGGAAACAAATGAAGCCCTCCGAGTAACCCTGATAAGCCAAGCAAGTTTAAATCTGCACAGTTGAATCAGAAAAGAAGCTGTCAACTGTGTTTCTTTGGAAGTGACCATAATACAGTCTGCCTCAAAACTTTCATAGTGATCCATATAAATACGGCAATTTGCAAAACCCAGTTACATAAAGTCACCTTTCCCGAACATATGAATACATACAGGGTGGTCATAAAGTTCATATGCAGTCTAAAATGGTTGTCTATTTTATTTTATTTTTATTTTATGAGAGACAGAGTCTCACTTTATCGCCCTTGGCAGAGTGTCGTGGTGTCACACTGCTCACAGCAACCTCCAACTCCTGGGTTTAGGTCATTCTCCTGCTTCAACCTCCCAAACAGCTGGGACTACAGACACCTGCCACAATGCCCAGCTATTTTTTGTTGCAGTTTGGCCGGGGCTGGGTTTGAACCCGCCACCCTAGGTATATGGGAGTGCCCTACCCACTGAGCACAGGCACCGCCCTAATTGTCTATTTTAAACTTTATGGACACTCTGTATACACATATATGTGTGTGTGTGTGTATGCATTAATATACATATATGTTCATACACATATATATATTTTATCCATAAAATAATTATAATAACAATACTATAAAATAATGACTATCTTAATGTAATCTAAGTTTCTAAGCTCTTGGTGTTTCTCCAACACTTTACATAGATGTAGTATTAACATCTATTAATTAGTATTAATCCATATTAATTGAATTTAATTGTATTAAGCATTAATCATATAAACTTTGTTATAATAGATTAAATGTAATTCATGAAAATTATTAAATAACATAAATGATTAACTCAACAGCATTTAACTGTGTTAAAATCAATATAGAATGAGATCACCGATTCCCAGATAAGAACTCTCCAGGTTTCTGTACCTCTCTGCCCAGAAAACAATCTCAATAGTTTTCATTTTTTTTCTTGACTTATTCTGTAGTCACACAGCTAGATTCTATGTATTAATGTCCACATTAAACACCATACTATTGTTCAAACTAACAGAGCACACATGATTCAAGCAGCCCAGTTTAAAATATCTTGGAAACATAACCAAAGAGGAAAAATGTAGCTATTGGCCTCTTTGGGTGCATGCTACATGAACTTTTTAATCCCTCAATTTGACATCCGTATTAAGAGTCTGCCTGTGGAATTATTGAAAGGACAGAGGAGATGGGGTATGTCCAATAGAGGAGTATTTATATACACATATGGAGAGAATCATCTCACTGAATAGTCATAAAATAATAATTTTATAACAATACTGAAAATAGTCGCTATATTAATATAATCTAAGTTTCAGCAACCACCTGCTCGAGACTTCGGACACAACTCAGCAAATTCTGGGTCTGGGCAATTCCAAGAAATTTGGCAAGTTATTTAAATCCTCCTGCACACTTGTTTTCTCACCTCTAAAGTTGGTTTAATACCAAGTACTTCAAGGGTGGCTGAGAGGACTATGAAGTACTGTGTAGTGGCACTATAACTCGCACACAGTAGGCATTTAAAATGTTTGGAAAATAAATCAATGATATTAATTTAAGAAACACTTAAGAATACTATAATCACTTATGGTTTTTATTTATTTTATCCTTTTTTGGTTAAGCTAAAGATTACTTAGAAAGGTTAAGGGACACGCACAATGCATATAGCTTCCAAATCTTTTACTGCTGTATCAATGACTCAAATAAAACTTTGGCCTAAATTAGGAGTCAGAAAACTTTTTTTTTTCCCCTAAAGGGTGAGGGAGCAAATATTTTTAGTTTTGTGGGCTATATGATCTCCGTAACAACTACTCAACTCTGTGGTTGATAAAAAGCAACCATAGCCAATATGGAAATCAATATGCAGGAGCATGTTCTGAGAATCTTAATTTAAGAATATATAGTGAAACTTATTAAAGGTAGAGTATCAATGTCTTTATATAGTGATCAAGAAAGTGCCATGAAGGCTATCTGTAACAGTATGATCAAAATATTTCTGAATGTATATGAAGCACATTGTGCCCTATGATTGCACCAATGTACACAATTATGATTCAATAAAATTAT
>CAUYON010042662.1:0-18655 GCA_963573935.1 Arctocebus calabarensis
TGTCTTTATATAGTGATCAAGAAAATGCCATGAAGGCTATCTGTAACAGTACGATCAAAACATTTCTGAATGTATATGAATCGTGCCCTATGATTGCACCAATGTACAGAATTATGATTCAATAAGATTATAAAAAAAAAAAAGAGGAGAAGAGTCTGCCCACATATTGTGCCAGACACTGTATGTCTGTTGAGGGATTTGAATGGGGCCCCAAAGCACGCATAGAATTTTGGCAGATCATCTTTATTAAACAAAATATGCATGCAATTTTGTTGTCAGTATTCATTTGTTTTGTAAAAACCTTTCTCCATAACATACAAGCCACAATAAAAGTTGGCTCAGCCCAGGTCCATTTATCAGATGTCCACTGAGGTGGATTTGGAATTACACGTGCACACGTGCTCGATCATCAGGAAGCAAGGGACCCCAGGGGACTTGTGGGTTCATGGTGGTGACCACAGCCAGGTGAAGCTAGGCTGTGAAAGACTCTCAAGGGAGCTGAGTGCTGAGCTGGGTCGAAATAGAGAAGAACACGGATTGGTAAGAGGAATCTTGGGGGACATCCATTGTATGCAGGGAAAATGACCCTGAACATGGGAAGCTCCAATCTTTCCCTGACCAGGGGAACTGAGAATTTAGTCTTAACGATGACTTCAGGGAATATTCAAGTGGAGTGGGTGGTAGCCTGGAGAAGGGAAGCATGACAACATCATGGGCTAAGTAGCTTTATTTTAGTGTCATGGTTGCCCTCTACAGAACCCAGGGTGCTTGTCCAATGACTCAAGCCCTTTTTTCTCCAACTCAGGGAGACAATCCAGAGAGGTTATGAGCTAGAAGCAAAACAAACTGACTAGCAATTTGGCAGTTTCTCAAAGGAACCCTAACCCGAAGCCCAAGGCCAGGTCTGTTCTCCAAAACCCAAGGACAGGCAGGTGGTAAGGCCAGAGTGATGACACAGGGTCCTCAGGAATCAGCAATTTCGAGGCTCAGGGGAGTGAGACGACAGCCACCCAAAATTCCCTCTGAGCAAAGTCGTGGATGGAGAAGTCAGGCCTCCCTTTGGTGGTCCCCGTGTCACTCTGCTGAGGTTCATGACCACCCACTCTGTGTACCAGGGCCTTTTCTTAGATTTAGCACTGAAAATTCCACATCCTGGGAAACCCTGAGATCCAGGAAAACCAAGACAGTTGGCCACCTAACCTCTTCCCCAGTTCCAGAAACTCTTATACTATGAACCCAGACATTTTCCTTTCTTAGACAGCTCAGGGCCCTGCCCTACAGAGCTAGTGCTGGATCTTTCCAGAATCTCCAGCTGGGGCGGAGGTGCCTGTCTTCTATGCCATTGATTTCAAGATGTCTTCAAAACTAATGAAAAATGTGATTCACAAGCTCAAATACCACAAAGGCCAGGGAGGTGGCATAGATGGGTAGAGTTGTCAAAGTTCTTTCAAAAGTACCTTAAATTTTGTTCTTGCAACATTTTCTGTTTGCATATTAAACACATATAAGAACAGAAATGGTGGCTCCTGCCTGTAATACCAGCGCTCTGGGAGGCTGAGGTGGGAGGATCACTTGAGGCCAGCCTGGGCAAGATCCTGTCTCTAAACAAAGGATGATTACTTGTCACTTTTACAAGGTGACTTCCCCCTTATCTTCAAGGTGGTAAATGATGTGCGTTCATCAACAGAAATGGACACTTGGGCTCTGCTTTGGGGAGATGACAGAGAACAGTGGGAATTTGCCCCTGGAGAGCCCCGTCCTGGTGACAGGGCCTGCAACTCACCCAGCACTGCTGTCATTGCGCGTAGGGGTGCGGGGGGTGGGCCTAGTGCAAACGAGGTTTTCTGATTCTTTGACATGAGGTGGAATTTGGAGGTGTTACCTGGAGTCTGCTTTGAAGTGTAACATGCAATTTATTGTTTTATAAAAGAATGATAATGGTCCGATTCTGTGGGGGAAAGCAAACCACACATGCCCCCAGGTCACAGTCGGCGCCCGGGCTGCCTGTCCGCACCGTGTGGATTAAATTCCACAGCAGTCTTTGTCATTTCTTCTCTCCCCAATCCCTCACTTGTGAGGTTGACCTTGACATTGCAAGTCCTGTCTGCAGACATCTGCTGCTGTTTAGAAGAGCCCTTGCGGCAGCCTCACGCTGCCTTGGGCTCCCCCCACCTCAAGGTGCTTATCCCGAGGATGAGCAGGCACACACCCACAGCCCCGGGCACACCTGCTCACCACCCCCATTCCTTCCCTAGCCAACAAGGGAGCAGTAGAAGGAGCAATGAAGTAACCATCCTGTCAGGTGGGGATGCGTCACTGGCCGTCTCCCCCTCTCCTGCCTGTCCCCGAGAGCCATGTACAGAGCAGAGCCGGCAGCATCCTGCCACAGCAGAACAAGTAGCATTGTGCTCCCAACATCACAACCCAGAGCTGCTTCGACAGGTGGCAGCTGCAGGCTGTGGGGGAGGGGGGCAGTCTCGCCTGGATTTTTAATAATTAGGGCTCAAGGTAGGAGAGGAGGAAGGAGCAAAAAGAAAACTCTGCGTTAAACATAGTCAAAATAATTGCTTATTGGAACGCTATAGCCTCCTCCAGCAAAGACAGTCCTTCAAGGAGCTGTGTTGAACTGATTATGCTGTACGCAAATAATGGATGTTGTACAGAAGAAAATATGTAGATCTATAACAATAATCAAGACGGATATTCACAATATATTGTACATGAAAAAAGAATGTTTGGAATAGTGGCATGCAGGAGCCATGCTACAGAGGGGTCATGTAATAATATGTGCAGTGGAAATACATACGTGTACTATTTGACACGCATGCTGATTTGAAAATACTGCAAAAAGGAAGGGCGGACAACTCTGCCTCTGGGAAAATGGAATTTTAATGATAAATTCACCCTCTCCATTAAATGCCAAATCTTAGTGATGACTTTCCATAGAGAAACAAAAGGAAAGTTACTGTTGGCCTTTTAACAGCCCATGGATTGTCCTCCCCCACCGCCCACCCCATCTAGAGTGTGGTTTCTTACTGTTGGTCAACCTGTAGCAGGACCGGGGATTTTGATTCTAGAAGCAGTGGAAAGTGGGATTCCATGCAACAGTTTATAGTCGCTTTATTACACACACGCAAAGTTCCTTCCTGGCTCTCTAGAAGAAAAAAACACAATTTCAATGTTCCATACGAGCACATGATAGCTTAAGAAGAAATGTTAAAGGTATCACGTAGTAGGCCGGGGTCCACCTTCCCCTAAACATGGTAAGATGCTTGACGGGAAGGGATAGACATTTACAAGACAGATACACAAAATCTCAGCACCACGTGGAGAAAGCCCCAAGCACTAGGCAAAACCCGCAGTCATGGATAAGACAGACTCCAGCAACACAGAGGGATGTAAGAGTCCAGAATAATTAAACGTCTCTCTGAGTAATGCTAAGACGGCATATGGGCATATGACCTGGGAGATGAATATTTTACGTAGTTAACCTTATTCAAACAGCTTGGGCGAGTAGATTTCTTCAGGCAGTTTTAAAGCATCAAGCCTTATCCGGGACAGCAAAGGTCTTCTGGCTTTTGCGTGAGCAGATGGGAAACGCTGACAAATCTGGAGATCTGACTATTTGGCAACTGCGGCACCCTCTTAAATTGGTTTGCACAATGATGGATACGCACAATAAACTAACAAGGTGGTTTCTGTTGTTGCCAGAATATTCTTCTTCTTCTTTTTATACTTCAACTATAAGAGGCATAAAAATAATCTGTACCTTTTTCTTTGTGTGGATACTATAAAGGTGAGAGGGAAGTGAAGGGAACTCAAGGGCTCTCTAATTCTAAGGTCCTCTTTTACCTGATTACAAGTAACCTTTTTATTAGCCATGTGCTACTTAGCTCTTTTAGCTCTGGCTTGAGGAGGTTGTTATATAGCCAGCATCCACCTTCAGAACCAGTCAATCATTCGTACTAATTATGAGAAGAATGGAACTGTGCCATTCTGCTTTAGAACAAATTTATCTACGTGTAGAGCTCAGTTCAAGTGCATCTCTATTGTTTAACTACCTAATGGCAGGTCAAAGATATCAAAAGTTGCGGATGAAGTCTAATATAATCAGTACCATTCTATTCCATTATAAAGCTAAACCTAGACAAAAGTCAAGGGCCCTAGTATGAGTAGAACACTTCAGTTAGTACCTTGATCATTCTACCTTCAAATCAGCTACAAACGTGGCCGATCCCTCCAAGTGACCATTTATATTGAAAGGACCTGTTTGGAAGGGTGATGCTCACCCAGTATTAACATCTTCATGAGCAGTAGAGTTTTTAGAGGCACCTGCATTGCCTCCTAAATGATTGTGACCCTTCTATATTTTAAATACAACTTAGCAAAGCATGCACCCTCAGTTCTGTTCCAGTTTCATAGACAGCCAAGAAGGAAGTTGTTGGTTAGATATCTGCAAATGAAAGTTAAGACCAGTCAGCACTGCTGGAATCCACTCCTTATTATTTGTGAAAGTTGAACCTTCAACACTTCTACAAGTTTGTCCAATAACAAGAATCTGTGTTCAATGTGGAGGAAACAGAAGTCTTGGGCTAATGAAAATCTTAAATATTAAACAATTATAAATTAAATAAAGATTAAGTTTTCTGGAAGTACACCATTCCTACACAGAAATTGTCTTGACTGTACATTGGAGTATATTCCTTGGCTTCTTTAAGCAAAATCAACACTGCACATTCCACACAGACACCGACTCTGCCCAGTGGTTCAGCCGCCACCATTACAGCCAGGATTGGGGCCAGTGCTTTCAGACATGTTTTCTTCAGGACTTGAGTGTCATTGGGAATTGTCCTACTTTCAGGGGACAGTCTGCAGGAACAAAATATGATTTGCTAAATAAGAATCTGCCAAATAAGAATCGTGACATTTTATTCATCCCTCGTGGCTGAAACCAGGTAATGGGCTTTCTGTCCTGAATCAATTTTGGGCTAAGGCAGAGGAGGCATTAGGCCAGTTCTTAAAGTGATGTTCAAAAATACACGCGCACACCACCTACACCACATAGGTATGCAGTTGCCCTTGCTGCTAGTGTGACCTGATGTGGCACCCAGTCCCTCTGATCAAGCTTCCCTCGGGGGCCTTCTCTGGTCTGGGATCCCAGGATACTGCTAGTTCTGGGTCTCAACTTGGATCTTGCCTGTCTCCTTCCTGGGACTATAGCCCTGCAACCTGTCAGCAGGTTTCCCGTGTGCTGGATTGTTCAGGAAGACTTTGTGTACTGCCCTCCTCGTGGGAGAATCTCTGATTCGAGGACATTATCATGGCCTTCGGTCAGCGCTAATAGCTAATAGCTGTCTCTGGTGGACACTACCTGTCTGTCCCAGCTGGCCCCATTCATGTGGGTGCCCAGTTGGGTCTGCTTCCAGAACTTGGCCATTTCCCACTTTCCAGACTAGCACTTTAGAAAATATTACTAGAAAGTCACTGGAAATGAGTTGCCAGACTAAGCAAATAAAAGCACTGGATGCCCACGTACATTTGAATTTCAGATAAACAATGAATCCATTTTTAGTATGTCACACATAGTTCTAATTTTGCATTGTTTATGTGAAATAGAAAATTGGGTGTCCTGTGACTTATCTGGCAGCCCCACTTGGAAGGTATTTGCTGAGTTCACAAATGCCTTTTGAAATCACTGTCTCTGGATGTGTTCCATAACAACACTAAAAGCTTTTGCTCTGAGGTGGTTCCACCACCTCGCTCAGGCCTCCTCTTCCCACCTGCCACCTCCATGTTGTGGAGAAATCTGGTTCCTCAAAGCTTATCTTGCCTTTGGATCGGATGGAGCTCTTTGTCTGACAGAACAATTACCCACTGTGGGTTGAAGTTTCTTGGAAATCCTCTCTGCTCAGGGAACCCCAGGAGTCTCCAGGCTCCGGTGCTCTTTCTGGGCTTCGGGGTGACGGCACAAGTGGCACTCCAGGTCTCTTTCTCACTTGGGACAAAACGTGAACGTTCCTGAGTCCCCAGGGCTGCAGCTCCCAGCCCTTCTCCCTGGAGTTTGTCCTCTCTGGCCCCTCCACTGGCCTCCTCTGTGCCGCCCCAGTTGGTCCACAGACAACTGCGTTTATTGTTCAGCTTCTCCCAACTCAAAGAGTCTCAATTCCTGAAATCACGATTACCTGGGGAGGTTTGAGAAATTAGCTATGCCTGTCCCATCCTCTGAGATGCTATTTAATTGGTGTAGAGTAGCCCCAGGCACAGGTGGCTATAAAGGCTCCCCTGATGATTCTAAGGAAACCCTGCCTTGGGGCGTCCCGTCAGGACAGAGGACCCCAGGAGCACCTGCAGCCCAGGTGTGCGACCAGCCTGCTGAGCCACAAACAGCTGCCATGTTCACTTTCAGAATGTCACCGCCCTCCCCCAACTTCACTACAAGTGACTTCCTGTGATATTGGCAAATGTCCTCCAAGGCTTCCCAATGGAACAATTATAGATTATAGAATTACAATCCTTTGGGATTTTTTTCAGTTAAGTCCATTGTAATTTGAATACATTCCTTTAAATCTTTTTGTATGAACTGAACAATCCATGTCTCCACCTCCAGTTTAAGACCTGGCCTGCATATTCAGTACAGATCCTGGAACAAAGTACCTATTCCCACAAGAATCATCTCATTCTGAACCACCTCCAGTTATCTGGTGAGATAAAGTCATCACAGCTCAATTCGCAACCCCCTGTTGTATTATATTATTCTCTATTTTACACTGTCTCCCTCCCTTATGTTTTCTGACATTTAAAAATATTTCCCTTCAAAATGGTTCCAGAGAAAGTTCCTAGAGACAATTTGCTCCTACCTCACTTTTCTCTTGAGTCTTATTGCAAACCATGATTTAAAAGTGTATGTGCTCTTTTTCAGTTTTAAAAGCATCCAGTCCCATTTACTGCACACACATCACCACCGCTTCTGGCCCAGAGCCGAACGATTTCCAGGCAGTCGAATGTTGCATGTCAGAGCTGGGATGCTGGGTGGCCAGGATGCTGGGTCCCCTGGGATGCTGGGTCCCCGGGATGCTGGGTCCCCGGGATGCTTGGTCCCCGGGATGCTGAGTCCCCTAGGATGTTGGGTTTCGCCCGCCCAGCCTGGCCCGGGAACCTGCCTGGACTAAGGCAGTTAGTTGCACCACTGTCCGAGCTTGCTCGGGGTCTGGCTCCCCATAGATGCCGGGGAGCCCGCTGTCTGTTCGGGTCAGGCTGCCAGAGCGCCTAGGAGGTGCCGTTAGTCGGAGCCCAGCCCCAGCCTCAACTGGCTCCTCCTGTGGCTACTTCTAGAAGTGATCCCGGGGCTATTTACACCCAGGGGTGGAGACTGCCAAGCTGCGCGGGGGCTCTGTGCTCTTTAGAGAGACCAACCCGGTCCCCATTCCCTTATTACCAAGGGGTTTCTGCTCAGGTGTCTCCGATAGTTGCATAATCTTATTTTTCTTTACCAAATATCAGGGAAATACTTGTGGTGGGGGTGGGGAAGAAGACAGACAGAAAGCCTGCTTAACAAAACCTGGAAATAAGTGAAATGCAATACAAATAACATTTAGTTTAGTAACTTCTTATATTACAATTCTCTGAGAATTCTAGCATTCTCCAGAAATGCATTGTGTTGAGCTGTATAGAACCATCAGTGTCCCATAGTTGAAACGTAATCGATTTCACCAAGGAAAGTGATGGGTCCTCAGATTAATTAGCCAGAGCTAAATTGGGTGTGCAAGTGTGTCTATCGTCACAGGCCACTTTTACAGGCCTATGCACGGTGCAGAATAGTGTTTCAGAAGAAAATCTGATGGATCTTGCCATTCTATTTCTTCCAACGGACCCTCTCAGCACCCCAAAGCATCCCTGTAAGGACTGCTCCCTTTTACCCCCATCGTTTCAAGAGTATTTGTTGGCTTTCCCTCGCATTGGCCCTTCCCTCCCCATCTTTCCTGAGAGAACACCTGCCACATTGCATGCAGTCCTGTTAACCACGGGTTTCTGCTCTGTTCTGGTGAAGGTGCAGGGTGTGACCCACTGTCCTGAGAATTTAGGGTGCAAGAGGGTAGTGCTTAGTTATTCTGCTGACTTCAGTCTCACCGTCTATCCCAAGATTCTGCAGCAAAGTTTATTTTGTGCTGGCTCTGGTGGGCCAGCTGGCCAGGGTCTAACTTGTTCTTAATCAAAGAGGAGCTGCTGTTTTCAATACTTCCCTTAGGTCTGAACTTTCTTATTTCAAACAGTCAGTTTCTGCAGGAAGCTCTGGAACTCTCTTCTTATTGATCCATTGCCTCTTCCTCTAGAGTAAATACCGAGCCACTGTTCTGCGCTGGCAGGGCGGCTGAGTGGGGCAGCCTCTGGCTCTCCTGTCCGTGGTACTAAGTTGGGATGGGGGGAAAGGCCCTGAGTTATTTTCAGCCTTCCTTCCTATGGGATCTTCTAGCTCAGTGGTTCCCAACCTTCCTGTGGCCCTTTAATACAGTTCCTGAGGGTTGTGACCCGCAGGTTGAGAACAGCTGCTAGCTCCTTGGTGCAGACAGACAGCCCCTCTCCTCTCAGGGGAATGAGAATTTAGCTTTTCACCAGGAACTCTGCCTCTCCCACCTGGAGGAACAGAGATGCTGGCAGCCTCCCCTGCTCAGTGAGAAGCAGCCCTCCTTCAGGGGAGCTTAGGCTTCAGGGGGCCCTGCCTTCGTGGTCCCAACCGGCCTGCAGTGGGGCTGCCGTCTCCCTGAGCTGAGCGGGAGGCGAGGTCGCGGGAAGGAGCAGGTTGCCACCATTCAAACACTGCATGAGCTTCATGCTCTGACCCGAGTTTTAGTAGACTTTCTTAGATAAATGCTTCCTCATTTGCTGTACAACATTAGGAACATTTTCAGAGACTTTGAATGGCTATTTGGTTTTTTAAACTGTTTCACGTGCTTTGCCTGTGTCGCCGGGAAGTGGGCCCAAAGACTTGCTCAGTTGCTCTCTGGAGAAGTGGAGCTCCATGTTAAGCAGTTTCCTAAGAGGCTTTAACAAGGGCGCATTCCTGCATCAGCTGAAGTCATGGTTCGGGAGTCCAAGGCACTGGCTTCAATTTGAACTCTCCCACTAATTCAGAATGTGACAGTGAAAACTTCCTGACATGTTCTGAGCATTAGTTTCATCATAATGCTAATATGAATAGTTACTGCAGCGAGTAATCCAGTAACAGAATCAAGTACTAATACAGTGCCGGGCACAGCAGGAGGTGGGAATCAGCATCAGCTGTCATTCATTTTAATCTTCCAGGCAATGAGGAACTGCTAAGGAAGGTGTCCTGAGGAGACGCACGTCCAGGAAGGGTCACTCTCGGTGGGCAGAGCAGGTGCCAGGAAACCACTGCAGCAGCACAGAGGAGAAAAAATCATACACCAAAATGAGCCCCTCGCTGACTCAACAGACCTCTTTTTGGCCAACATGACCCCAAACAACCTTAGATCTGAGTTCCTGGTCATGGTGGAAAGGGAGGGGGGACATGGCTCCCCACAGCCTTTCCTTTGCAGTTTAGACACAACCAGAATGAATGTAAAACAGAGATCTTTAGACTGATGACCTTTAGTGGCAACGAGACACTAGATGAAAAGCAGGACTTAAGGCCACGCAGGACAAAGGTCGAACCAGGCCCCACAAACTGTAAGATCTTGTTTAAAAGTTTCTACTTTTAAATTAACCCTGTAAAACGTGGCTTACTTTCCACCCTAAATCTGGGGTAGCATCACATGAAAGACAGTGACCCCCCATCTTCGCTCAAGAACATGTCTACTGACTCATCTGCAACCTTGACTTTGCCTGCTATTGTGATGGGCCCAGTGCTAGTCTTGGCCTTGGTGCTGGGTATTCGTAGCACACTTTTTCTATTTTCTACTCCACCTCCAGAAAACCATGCAAACTTACATAGCTTTGATCCAAGAAAAGCTTACTTTTCTTGGTCTTCTCACCTATTCATTCTCTTTTTAAGGTAATAGCAAAAAAGAAAAAGATAAATACACTCTCCATGAAAAGCCAGAAGTGCTCATCTACAGTGAAAGTCTACTGAAGAATTCCCTTTCTGGGATATGATGCCTGTTCAGTATCCTTGAACTGTGGAAGGATCCGAGGACAGGGGGGCCAGGTAACCCAGCTGCGGATGCCTTGGGAAAATCCTGACTCATGCTGGATTCTGGCTACTAAATCACACAGACATTACTCAGCAAAAGTCCTGGAAGAGCCTGAATAATTTCCCAGGGTCTGCTGCTGTAAATCGGTGGCGTTTGTACTACATTAGAGCTCTACTTAGTTATGTGTTTTTCATAAGTATACTAAAGAAAAATGCCTTGAGATTATTTTTAACTTGTTTTATGGGAGCGAGAATCACGCTTCTTTTTGACATCTCTCCAAATCACTGTTTGAGCAACAAGATTTTTTGGTATGATTTCTTTTTTTCTCGACTATCCCCAGCAATAATAGATATTCATAACAGTGACACATCAGAGAATGAGTGATGAGGCACATTTCACTGCTAAAAACTATAAGCTCATTTGTTCTCCCACTAATAATCCAAACCCGTATCCTGAGACTTGCTGATAGCGTCAGACATTCTCCCTCCTGGGATGATTCCAAATCACAGCTGAACCACAGGTGGGTTGTGACGCCAGGTCCTTGGAGTAGTGGATTGGTCTGTGAGCCATGGATACACGGCTTCCAGCAAATCAAAATTTATTACAGGCTGTTAAGATCTGATCTTTGTTTCTCTACATTCGAGTCACTCTTTTATCTCACACATAATTTAATTTGTCTCTCTTGCTAAAGTGGTGAATCATACGTTAACCAGACGACTGGGCTGTGTCACAGGACCATTCCAATTTACTTTCCGTATGAGCACACTTTAAACACAGCCTCCATGCTTCTAAGCAGTACTCAGCTCCAAGAGCTGGTGGACAAGCATATTATTTACGAAGTATGTAATCAGGGAACCCGATCCAAGTCATTAACTGTATGACATCCCCCCCTCTATTTAGACAGTTTACTGGCGTGGACTTTCACATGGGATCTGTCATTTACACTTCTTGATAATAAAACCTAATTGAAATTTCATTCCTGTACAACAAGATGCCAGTTTAACAGATGGTCTGTAATTGTTATGTCCACACATTTTATATCGGATGGTATCACACACAATTTCACACAACTGCTATTCATTTAAATTCTGGGTTCATTTAAGACATTTCTTTCATATTGTTTAATATGACTGTAAAATATATCATTAAAATTAATTAGTTAAAATAAAAAAAATGATTAAAACAGTCCTACTGACACTAAAAGAATAATTAATGATTAAAATCTGAGCTGAATGCTTGAAGAGAGAGAAAATATTTGTACAGGAACATTTAGGTTCACGTGTATGAGGCACAAATTGACATATAAGAATGACAGGAAATAGAAGGAGTGTATCATATTTTAACCAGTGAGCTGCAAAAACCCTCAGCCTGTAGCTTCTCTATAAAATCAGTGGCTGCCTTCTCTTCTGTCTCTAAATTCCAATGCTTCTTTGATCGTTCTAACATCTCGAGTCTGCTGACTTAATATTCTGTACTCTGTACTTGGAACGCCAAGATTTCTCACCCTTTGGATTGGGGTGGGAAGAGGTTTACAGGAAAGAAATACATCAGTGGCATTGAACATATAGGGAGAAATTCCAAATCTTTTCTGATAACCCAAATGTCATCCTCTCCCAAATGTTATATTCAGAGGAATTTGGGTGGTTACTATTGGGCTAGTTACAACTGTTAATGTAATTTCAGAGAGCATTCTAAAGGAACTTAGCACTACGGTTTGAAAGTCCAGGACATTCAGTTCAGCATGGAAGGCTGCCTCGTTCTCCGTGAGGATGGTGGGATCCCCAATCTCCCTTCTCCACCACCTCCCTCTATTTTGTTATCTACTGCTCACCATTTTTCTGTCTTTCCCACTCAAAATCTGTTCTCAGAAATGGTTTAAATAAACTCGCTCACCTCAATATAGAAATGGCTTGTGAGACTCAAATCAACCCTTTCCCTGGGAGTACTTTCATTACAGCCAGAGCCCACACCTTCCTGGAATAAGAATCTCTGACTTCACGGCATTCGACGTGGCTGAGTGAGAGGAGTCTGGAGTCGCTGAAATTGCACCACCGCTCCCTGGGTAACTTTCTTTACATATTCCCACGTCTTTCCCTTGCACTCCATATTTAAGGAATAAACTTCTTAAATAAGGAAACACATCATCAGGCTTTTCTTAGAAAGGATGAGGAAAATCATAATAAATAGAAAAGGTGGGGGAAGTGAAGCGACCACAGGAGCTGTGGGAAGTCCACGCCGGAACTCTTGAGGAGAGAGACACCAAGTGACCAAGAACAAGGAGAAGCACGCAGGGCAATTGTGGGACGATGGTTTCAACCCCGTAAGATCTTTCACTGTGCCAGAAGATGGTCCAGCGGCATTGCTGCAGTCACCCAGTTACCAGAATGGCTGCAAACGGGGTGCTCTGCTTCCATCTCCATTTCTGCTGGGACTGGTGCTACCATTCGCTTCCTAAGAGAGAATGAGGCCAATCAGTCACCATTCCATCCCCCAGCACTTAGCATAAAGCCTGGCACAGGGTAAGTATCTGATAAACGTTTGCAAACTAAATTATAGTTTAACATTTATCAAAGAGTCACAACACAATAAAGCTCTCTTAAAAAAAATGTTCCTTTCCATTCTTCTTCTTCTATCTAGTAGAATGTTCTTCAGGCTTTTAAAGATAATTGATCTCATTATTAAAGTGATTATTATTGTAAATGTACAGTTAAGTGGTTTAGAAGATGACATCAAATCAATACTAAACCAGGTATAGGCTAGACATTCAACAATTCTAAAAACATTGCCTTTCCAGACTACAGAGTCTTTGACATTTCTACACATAATTGACAGCATGCCTGATATTTCTACGTGACATACACATATAGCCTTCGAGATAGCACGTACTTGGCCCCAGGAGTCATCACTTTTCTAGCTGATTTATAAGGTGCAGGACATTCAGTATGGGGTTGGGGAAGGGTAGAGTACTGTTCAAATATACGGACAAATAATAAGATCAACTTTTGTTGTTCAGGTGCCACGCGCAAACCCAGGAGTAGGCCCTATGGTTAAATAAGGAACAAGAAAAAGTCCCTGCTATTAAAGATCTCAAAGCGAAGAAACTCTTACAACCTCCTAAGTTCAGAAGAGAAAAACCACGTCTTCTGTTTTTCGGCTGCATAGCTATAAAATGAGAGAGTTGGAGTGGATGAAATCGTAAGGTCACTTCCAACGATGACAAATAAGAATAAATCTTTGAAAATGATGCACGTAGGAATGGCCAAGTGAGAATATCCGAAAATCTGTGCTTCTGTCAAATCAATAAGAACAGTGAAAACGAAAGTCATTTTTCCCCAGAACTCTGGAAATTAATCAAAAACTTGCAACAATCTCACAAACATTTATTTTTTAAAAAATGGTTAAGTAAAAACAGTAAGATGCCTGGTCATGTAACTTGCCCATTTCTTAGAACCCTCTCCCCAGTCCTTTATACCCTTAAAAATCGATAACTGTTTCATCAAGATGTTCATGGAAACTATCAGCCTCGTAGCCACTGGAGAGGGGACAATCGGTTTCTATTTCAAGAAGTAGCAAAAAATCTAAATAAATTTAGAACAAGTAAAGATATAAGAGTTATAAGAAAAAGAATAACTTTCCAAAAGAAAAGCCCAATTCCAGATGACTTCACTGGTAAATTCTAAAAATGTTTAGAAAAGAAGTAACACCAATCCTTCAAAAACTCTTCCAAAATTTATAAAACTAAGGAGAACTTCCCAAGTCATTTTCTAGGGCAAGTAGTATCCTGATAACAAAACTAATAAAGCCATCACAAGAAAACACAAACCAATTATCTTGCACAACTATAGCAGCTAAAATTAGACATACAATATAAGTAAACCAAAGCCAATAACATATAAGTGATTTTATGAATAATTATACATCATAAGGAAATATAATTTATCCTAGGCATGCAAGGCTGGTTCAATATACAAAAATTAATCAATATAAAGCACTACATTAATGTAATAAGAGGATAACTACATGACCATCTAAATAGAAATGATGGATAGAGAAAAAGCATTTGACAAAGTACGATGCCTTTTCATGATTAAAAATCACCCAACAAGCTAGGAACAGAAAGGAACTTCCTCAACTTGATAGAGTATCTGTGAGAAAACACAGCTACAATAGTACTTAGTGGTGTAACACCAAGTGACACACAATGTATCAGGATTATCAAGAAGAGAAGGATGTCTGCTCTCACCATTTCTATTCAGCATTACTCTGGAGGTTTCATTTCAGGCAGTTAGAAAGAAAAAGAAGGAGTAAAACAATCTCTACTTAAAGATGTGATTATTTGCGTGTGTGCACGTGTATTAGCATAGGGGTGTTTATATACACACTCTCTTGCAGGTAAGCCGGGGCTCACAACCTATTGCTTCTTGGAGATGTTTGTTTTTCCTTAAATTTTAGGCAATTAGTCGCCCCATGAACTAAACTCTCAAAAAAAGTCATGATTTTATAAACCATCTGACTTTATTTTTGTTGTCGTTAGGGTGGGAGTAACTCTTTTTCAAGTTGTTCAGCAGAAGGGAGAAGTCCCAAATATATTCCTGAAAGCCTCTGGAAGTGTTTTTGGAATGAGGCATGAGAGAGCAATAAAATACTGGTATTAAAGGTAAAAAGAACATAGAATAATTTGACATGTTTAAAAATAACAGGAAATAGAAGCCTTGTTCTAAAAATATTAAATATGAACTGTAACATACCAAAAGTACAAACTATGAAAACAACAAATATAGTAAAAGTAAAAAAAAATAAATATATTTGCCTTTCAATTAAAAAATGTAGAAAACTATGTAATTCTAGTAGTTTTACCTAGAAATTTCATCTAGTTTTGTCGGTATACACAAAGATGAGTTACCAGTCAGGAACTACCATGTTAGGCCTGTAGGGAGACATGAAAGAGATTTATCTTCAACATAACTCCGTTCCTCTCCAGCTCGCCAGCCGTTAAAAGTCAAGGCTAAGTCCAAATTAATTTCCTTTAAATTGCTTAAAATTACTTTCAACTATTTTGAGTGTAAAGATGGAACAGAAGGCTAATATTTATTGACTGTCTACAGGATGATAGACCAAAGTTTCTGTAGTGTCTGCACTTATCAGGATCACATGAAGATCTCGGTTAAAACACAGAGACCCTCATCTGACTTCAGTGCAAGTGGCCCGCATTCTTTATTAATTTCTAGGTGATTATGCTCCACATGGAAGTTCAACAGCTACTATGCCAGGCACTTAATATACATCCTCTCATTGAATCCTTTATTGTGCTAAGTGAATAGTGTTATTTTACGATGGAGAAACTGGGGCCCACAGTGACCAAGTAGCCAGCCCAAAGTCACAAAGTCAACAACAGGCCCAGGATTAACATTCAGATGTGTCCACCTCTAAATGTGCACTCCCTTAGCTCCGCCAAACAAAGACCCAGCACATTCGTTCTCTGCTTCCTCAACAAGGGCAGCAAAGGACGATTTGTCTCCGCTGAGCCTGTAAAGCAAGCCAGTTTTTCCCAAATTTATAGAGATCGTTACGTTTTCGCCTTGTTAAAAGTGCAAACACCATGGATTATAAAGGCCTCTTTCCTAGAGGATTCGTTAATTGAAACCCCACTATACTGGGATCTGCAAGAAAGCGAAAGAATTTTCAGAAACACATAATTAAGATCCAGAGGCGAGGCCAAGACAGAAAAAGAGCTTCCAAGGACCGAGTCTTCACAGGGGAATGCTTCCAGACAAATGAGGTGTGGATGTAGGTGGGAGGAAGAGGCAGGAAGGATCCCTATGGCTATAAACAGCGTCAATTAAGGACAAGAAAGGAATACATTACCGTCAGCCAGAGGAAAGGGAAGTAAGATGGCCTTTTACAGTTCTGTCCCGAGAGAATGAATACCCGAGAGGATTGTTCTGGACATACTGAGAGACAGAGGACAATGGCACCAAGAGGGCTACGGAGAAGCTAAAGCAGCAGAGTGGTTTTCTGCGTCTGCCAGTCAAGAGCAATCCAAATGAGACGTTTGTAAACACTGTATCTAAGAGATTTGAACTGGAAAGAATTAGGAAAATAAGAAGCGTCTGTATCATTGAGAAAAAAAAATCTAGGAGATAAAAAGCTTGGTGGTATTAATATTTAACCCTTAAATTCAGTTCAACTCTGTCCTAGATTAGAAGGCTCATGACATATTCTCCTCTGCCGACATAATAGTGATAACGATAACTTCCTTTTGAGCTTTCTGTAGTACACTGGCATTAATCTGATTTATCAAAATAACCAATCGGATATGTAACTAATTTCCACACCTGAAGTCCCTGGTCAATTTCCTAAGCGTGCTCTGAGTTCTGTTTTGAAGAATGTAAGAGTTCGACAAACTCAAGTGGACAACTTTCAGTCTGTCTGCGGTGACACCTTTATTCCACGTAGCTGCCTGATCTCCACGGTCTGACCAATTGGTTGGCTGCTGGGAATCTCCCTCTTTAACAAAACATTTACAATATTTTGACAAGAATATATCCTGCTTCTTGTGTCTCATTTGATTATAGCAATTGGTTATTTATCTCCAGGTCAATGCTTTTCAAGCTATATGTTGTGACCCATTAAAATCAATTTACTATAGCCCAGGTAGCATTAAAAAAATAGAATACAAATAATTTCAAACCATCTCCTACTGTGTGAATGTGCTGTCTGGGACGCGCTGTGTGTGGGCGTATGTGTATTAGGATATAAATGGAGCAGGAAGGGGCAGGGACACGGGGTGGTGACCGGCGTGGCCCCCGGTGCTGCCTCCTCACTCCAGTCATTCGTGCAGAATCTTCTCTGCAAAGAACCTTCTAGTCCGTCGTCCCTTTATTCCGAATGTCTCCAGGGATTGTGTTTCCATCACTTTACTTGAAAGCCTATTTCACAGTCTAGTAGGTCTCACTGTCTAGAGCCTTTGTGTCTTTCTCTAAAAATTTTCCTTTCTTAATTTTAATCTATTATTCCTACTTACACCAACGATACCACTATAAATAATACTTTATGTTTTGGCCAATAAAAAAACCCCTTCTTTTCCTCACTTAAATTAAGTCTGTGTATTTAATGAATTCTCAGTCATCACTTAATCTTAATGTTCATTACTGAATTCTAGCAGTTCATCATCAAACCTATTACTGAAAACAGGACAATTCAAACTCAAAGCAGCTGTAGTCAAACATGAGAACCATAATCTGTCTCCTGCTGGAAAAAATCCAGGAACAGAAAAGAACTATACAATCTTTGGCAATTTGGCCTCATTCAATTTCCTTATGACCTTATCATGAAAGGAAATAAAAACAATTGGTAAAACATTATAAAACTCTAGGGTAGGACATGTTTTCTCCAGCAGGCCATCATCTGTCTGTTTCCTTTGTTCATTTGACAAAATGTACTGAGTTTCTACTTATTTTGACAAAATGTACTGAGTTTCTACTTATACCCAGGTCCTTTATTAGGTGCTGGGGATCAAAGACCAGCAAAACCACTCAAGCTGCTCACTGTCTCGCTAGGAAAACAGACTTATCAGCAGGTCATTATGGAGCAGGATCCTATGACTTCAAATGGGGGAGAAGTGGTGGGGCTTCTGTCGTGGGAAGCATCAGCTCTGGTTCTGAGTCAAGACCAGTTGCTTAGAAAAATCTGCATTTACACTGGGTGTAAATATATGATACATGTGTTTGTATGTGCGCGTATTTTATCCAAAGTGTGTATATACACACACATTAAAACGTTTAAAATTTATTAAAGGTCTTCAAATGGAAGATTCTCAAATAAAAATATATGTCTATAAAAATATATACGTTCAACTCAGTTCACAAGATAATTCATCCCAGAGAAGATAGATTGAGTTATAAGACAAATGCTATACACAAACTGGTAGGTGGGGTAAAAATAATAGTTTTTTTAAAGATTACAAAATAACGTTATAAATGGAGCCATCAGAGTGCTGCCTCCATTTAGATATATTTTTATTAATATTTGTGAGTAACTGATTCAGCTATGACAGAAACTAAAACTCATCACTAAAGTAAAAATTTAAAAAGAGAACGTTGAATCCATTTGTTCAACTAGGATGTAGAAAATTATGGAATACCTTTAGTCTTAACATAATAACAAGAAAACACAGAAAAACAAGAATGATGTTTTTCTATGGGGTGCACACAGAGAGTTTGATATGGATAATCCAGAATCTCTGTGAACTAAATTCTAGAAAAAAATAAGTCCATGGTAGATGAATAAGGATGGAGTGACAGCTTTACCTGCGAGTGGCAGACACAGAATCAGATCCGCCATGGAGAGAAGATTTTTGAGGGAACTAGAACAAGCCATGTGAATCGTTTTCTTTGTTTGTTTTTGTTTTTGAGACAGAGCCTCAAGCTGTCACCCTGGATAGAGTGCCGTGGCATCACAGCTCACAGCAACCTCCAATTCCTGGACTCAAGCGAGTCTCCTGCCTC
>CAUYON010042670.1:0-19966 GCA_963573935.1 Arctocebus calabarensis
TGTTCTGATCATGAAGGGATGCTGGATATTATCAAAAGCTTTCTCTGCATCAATGGAGAGAATCATATGGTCTTTGTTTTTTAATTTGTTTATGTGCTGAATTACATTTATGGATTTACATATATTGAACCAGCCTTGGGATCCCGGGATAAAGCCCACTTGGTCATGGTGTATAATTTGTTTGATGTATTGCTGGAACCTGGTTTTTTTTTTTTTTTATGGTAGTATTTGATAATTTTAATTAGGATTACAGAGATTCAAATTATCCACCCTTTTTAGAGATACCTACTGCTCTGCTAGAGTAATTTTTATTTTTTTTTTATTGAATCATAGCTGTGGACATTAGTTCAATCATGGGGTACAGTGTGCGGGCTTCACATGCAAACTGAGATGTTTTTATCAACCTGATTGACATAACATTCATGAGATCTTCTCATTTACTATGTGAAAACATTTTTGATCCGCATTTAGAAGTTTTCTCCTGACCCTTCAAAGATGTACCACACATGTGATCTCACCCTTTGTCCCATCTTCCCCCACCCTCTCCATCGCCTTCCCTCCCTCTCCCCTTTCCCCGTCTTCCTGTGCAATAAATGGGTTGTAGCCTTCACTTGAACAATAAAGAATTTGTCTCATATTAGGGGTGTATACATTGGATACTTTTTTTTCCATTCTAGAGATACTTTGCTAAGGAGAACATGTTCCAGCTCCATCCATGACATTATTATTATTTTTTTTTTGAGATAGAGTCTCAGTGACTCTGGGGTTGAGTGGCATGGAGTTATTGCTCACAGTAATCTCAAACTTTTGGGCTCAAGCGATCCTCTTGCCTCAGCCTCCCGAGTAGCTGAAACTACAGGTGCCTGCCACAACACCCAGCTACTTTTAGAGACGGAGTTTCTCTCTTGCTCAGATGGATCTTGAACTTCTAAGCTCAAGCAATCTGTCTACTTCAGCCTCCCAGAATGCTGGAATTATAGGTGTGAGCTTCCACACCCAGTCTTAAAATAATTTATTTAAGATACAAGTTCTCCCTCTGTCACCCAGGTTGCAGTACAATGGTATAATCATAGCTCTCTGCAGCCTCCAACTCCTGGGCTCAAGTGATCCTCTTGCCTCAGCCTCCCAAATAGCTAGCTATAGGCATGACAAGGTGTGATCCACCATGCCCAGCTCTCAAGGTACTTTTAAAGCTATAACCCTCTACTGTTATCAATATAGGTGGTAAAGGACTATTGTATTTGAAAGTCCTTGCACAAATCCCTGGCACCTGGACTAGTAAGACAGGGAACTGCTATGCAGAAATTACATTTTACTTTCAGTGATCCAGTTGATTTTGATACAAAGCTTCGATGTCACACCGGATAAAAAAATTAGTATTACACGTTCTGTTTAAGAGAAGAACTGGATAGTTGAGAGCCCAGATCTCTTGAAATAACTAGGAAATACATTTGGACCTTGACCAGCAGGGGTTTGAACTACGCAGGTTCACTCGTAGCTGTATATACAGTCAGCTCTCCACATGTGCCGGTTCTGCCATTGCAAACAAAGGAGGATGAAAAATACAGTATTGGGGGCCATGAAACTCACATGTAAGGAGAGCCAAGTACGACAGGACTTTAATGTTCATGGACTTGGTTATGGAGGGGAAGGGAGAGTCCAAGCCACTGAGAACACTGGGGAATGACTGAATTCTAGATGAAAAATCATTTGTAATGATTACAGAGGAGGAAGAAAAGAAATTTTATTATAGAATGAGAAGCCATCTCCCAAAGAGCTTATTAACTAGAACTTGTTTTACTGTACAAATATTGGAAAACATACTTAAAAAAAAAACTACACCTATTTGAATGATCAGTTTCATTGTTACTTCCTATGGAAGTATGAAGTTTAACTATTAACTTTTTCTTTTGTTTTTTTTTTTTTTTTTTTGTCTCACTATGTTGCCCTTGGTAGAGTGCCATGGCATCATTGCTCGCAGCAACCTCAAACTCTTGAGCTTAAGAAATTCTCTTGCCTCAGCCTCCCAAATAGCTGGGTCTACAGGCACCCACCACAATGCCCAGCTATTTCTTTTGTTGTAGTTGTCATTGTCACTTAGCTGGCCCAGGCTGAGTTCGAACCTGCTAGGCCGGGTGTATGTGGCCACCGCCCTAACCACTGAGCTACAGGGGCTGCTGACTATTAACTTTTCCTACTTTGTTTTATCTACATGTTCAAACTTAACTTGAAGCTTAACTTCTATAAAAATGAATTCCTTGATATTAAAAGGATTATCAAAGCTGAGTGAAAACTAAGCACAGTGCATAGTCATTTTTTTCTAATTTTTGCCTTCTCATTGTGTTTGGCAACAGGCGTATTACCAAATTTCTTGTGGTTCCTAGTAATACTGCTAAGTCCTAGTCTTATGGAGTTGTACCCCAAATACCACCATATTGATCCCATTATGAAAGAATTTGGCTGATAGAATAAAGCACAGGGAGCCACAGCTGCATTGACAACATTGAAGGATTGCAGCTGATGCACATCAAGGATATTTGTATCTCATTTTTTATTTTCTGAAATCTCCTACTTCCCTGGAATCCTTTTTTCTATTAGAAAGTTTAAATGGCTAGAATTTCTTGTTTACCATTTGTATTACCTATGGCTGCTGTAATAAATTGCTACAAATTTATTGGCTTAAAACAACACCATCTATTCTCTTATTGTTCTATAGATCAGAAGTCCCAAATTGTTTGTTTAGGGGCTAAATTCGAAGTGACAACAGGACTGGTTCCTTCTGAAGGCTCTGGGAGAGAATCTGCCTCCTGCCTCCAGAGACTGCTGGCTTTCATTCTGTCTGGCTCATGTCACCTTTGCTTGCTTCTCTCCAACCTCCTGCATCCAAGGTCACACATCCTTCCACTGACTCTGATCCTTCCTCCTCCTTCTTATACGGACGCTTGTGGTTACCTGGGGCCCACCCAGCCACTCCAGGTTCATCTCCTCATCTCCACATTCCTAACTGATTCACATGTGCAAAGTTTCTTTGCCATGAAAGCATCATATTCAGAGGTTTTAAGGAATAAAATGTGGACATCTTCAGGGGAGGGTGGTGTGATTCAACCTATTTATTGTTACTTTAATCCCATCGCGTTAGATTTTATACCATAAGGTGTTATAAAAAAAAAAAAAACAGTGTGGGTTTGTTTTCAAATCACCTACTCTGTGTGGTAGATGTTGTCCTTTTTGACTCTATCAGTGGATGAGGTTTATGGGAGGCAGGGACCAAATTTTTGCATGGGAAGTTCAAGAGGCCAAATCCTGTTCTTTCCATTCCCTGGCATTTATGCTGTGGCTCTGTGGCCTGGGCTGAGTCCACATGGGCTCCAGCTCACATCCCTCACCTCGGGGCACGGCAGGGAGGGTCCAGGTGTAGGCATCCACCCACCTCCCTGGCTCAGTTTCCTTGCCTAAATCCCTTGATTCCTGCCATTTATTTTTGAACCTGGGCTTCCAGCCTTCTCTCTGAGAGTTACTATTATCTTTCAAATGAATTTCTTTTGTGTTTGAGTTAGTCAGAGTCTGTTTCTGTTGCTTTTATGAACAACCTTTTTCATCCAACTTTTTTTCTTTTTTAGATGATTTTTTAATGATTGGCTGTAACCTGAAAGTCTCATCATAATTATGCGTCATTAATTGAGTATAAAAAAATAAATCCCAATAAGAGAGAAAATAGTTATTAATCCAGGCTCTTAACCTCAAGTACAGTTAGAACCCATACATCATGGTCATGAGACATTGCCTTTTTTTTTTTTTTTCACTCAATGTCAGGGCACTTGGTCACCCTGGGATTGAGTGCTCTGACATCATAGCTCACAGCACCCTCAAACTCTTGAGCTTGAGTGATCCTCTTGCCTCAGCCTCCCAAGTAGCTGGGACTACAGGTGCCTCCCACAATGCCTGGCTATTTTTAGAGACCGGGTCTTGCTCTTGCTCAGGCTGGTCTAGAACTCCTGAGCTCAAACAATCCACCCACCTCAGCCTCTCAGAGTGCTGGGATCACATGCGTGAGCCACGGTGCCCGGCCTGACATTACGTTTTGCTTATCAAGCAATGGTTTGTGTCTTGTTTGAGTATCGAGTTAAGTTTTTATAATTCATAGTACCAAATTATGGACTTCAGCTCTCAACCAACCAAAATATTTGATCAACTAAAATGCTGCAGCCTTTAACCACAAGCTTGATGGACGTATAGCTAATAGTTCTATCATATTTGCCACAAGTTGATTTTCCGAATTAAAAAAGCTTGGGCATTATGGCAAATTTCGAAGAAAACAACACATTTGAAATATGTTAATGATTCATAGAACAGAGTGTTTGTGTTCAGCCTCTTCAGTGAGTAGTATTTTATCCATAACACTGACTGAATGCCTGCCATGTGCTCGCCTCTGGACGAGGTGCTGGGTACAAAGATGAATAAGACTCTTGGCTCCCTGCACAATGCCTGGCAGTGGCAAGGGGCACTCAATGAATGCTGTTTGAATTAATGACATAATCCCTGCCTCTAAGGAGCTCTGTCCTGTGGGAAAGACAGACATCTAATTGGGGCATATCGTGTGCCCAAAATAGCAAATTTGAGAGAGAGTGGGTGTGGAGAGGAACTGCTGGCTTGTTTCAGATGCCTCTGAGAGTTCCTAACTTGGTGTCAAGGTCATGCTGTCCTGTCTAGTGACACCTCCCAGCTCTGTCAGAATTGTTATTCAGGCCTCTCCTTGCAGGCCCTCAGCGTTAAGCTTGTGACACTGTGTTTGAACTCCTATTAATAGGCCTCGGCAGCTCCTCAGCAGATTGCATCTTAACATCAAACGGCCAGAATCCGCAACAATGACTTCTTGGCACAAAGCCAATCTGCGAGCATCAAAGCCATATTCCTTGCAAATCAGCTCCACGTGATGATAAATAATGGCATCAGGATTCCAAACCAATTATCCCATGGTGAAAGGCATATCCGTCAAGGGCGCACTGGGCTTTATTTAAAAACAGTAACATGGAGATGTTGGCATTGGACACACACTGAAGAGAGGGCTAGCCAGACAGGGGCGCATGGCTCATGTCACTGTGTTACACCGGCCTGCAAAAGTTCCAGAAAATGTGTGATTGGGCACAATTTCAAAGTTTTTTGTTTGAGTCACTACGGGCAAAACTACTGAAGCCTCATCTCGCCTGGATAACGGAATAGAAGAAGGTCCTTTTAAATTTAGATTTCAGCACTTGTGTTAACTCTGTGACCTCAGGCAAATCATTCTCTAAGCCTCAGTCTCCACATCTATAAAATGAGACATATTAAGCCCTGTGTTAAGTTTGTCTTGTGCCTAGCAATAGCATTAGACAGATTGTTCATTAGAACTAGTACCCCAAACATCATACCAAGCACTACACAAACATTATTTCAGTTCTCATTCCGACGTTATGAGGTAGGTATTTTTATCCTATGCGATAAATAAGTAATGTGAGACTCAGATTAATGATGCAACATCCCAGGTACGGACGGAGGGAAAGTAGAGTCACACTCAGGCTTGCTAACTTCTCCAGACAGGGTCTTACCTGCCCTGTGAGGCTTCCCTCTCAGAGCAGCAGCAGGGGCCTTATTGTCACCTTGCTCCTCTCTTTTGCTCCCATGACTCTCCTGGTCTCTCTACTGACCTACCCTCAACAGGACAGTCACCTCTGTGTTCACCTGGTTCGCTGGACAATCTGCCTGGTGGGTGTTAACTCCCATGATAGACATGCAACAAAAACCTTCATAGGGGACCCTGGGCTGGCTTAGTTTGAAACAAAATTACATTTTTGACTCAAGCAACATAATACTCCTCAATCATCAGCAATTAAAATGAGAACTAGAGTGTATTAGAAAAAACACTGGCTTTGCAAGGTTTGAAAACTTGTATTTAAGTCTCAAATCAGGGATCACGAGCTGTGTAAATTTAATCAGGCACTTAATCTCTCCGAGCCTGTTGTAGTCTGAGTTAATGTACGTGGCTGGTTATTCTTTGTGTTTTTCCTCCAGATTCATTCTCTCTCTCTCTCTCACACACACACACACACACAGTCACTCACCACTTCTCTGTTCATCTCTGTAGTCTAAGAATTTTCTGCCTTCTGCTAATTGCGTTGCTAGGACCTCCTTCTGTCCGGCTTCTGGTCGACTTTAGCAGCAGATTAGCGAGTGAGAAGAGAGAGCTAATCCCCCCTCTGCCCCTGCTTCTGTGTCATATACTGAGCGGTGGTTGGAGGCTCTTCTTCCTCGGCCCCAGCCTTTCTTGGAACTCTGGTAACAATCACTGTTTCCACACCTTATCCCTTGAATTCTAGGTAAAGTCTGGGCTTCCTTCTCTTGCTACTTTCTGGGTGCCTCGACACCCCCAGTTTTCTCTTTAACCTGCTCACAACCTCTGTACGCAGCCCCTTCATTAAGACCTCTTCAGTGAACTCTCTGAGTAAACTCAGTTTCCTGGAAATGGTTATAGACATGGAAGGGTTTGAAAACTAGAGCACTATCTATAAAATCAAGCCATCAAATTATTATTATTTATTATTTGGCTGTACTTTCACCATCAGCATTATATTCTGAAGTTTGCAAAACTTTCCTATTTATATTTAAATATAGTGCCAGACCAGGGGGAAACAAATCAGAAGCCAGTGGTCAGGGTTTTGTTGAAGAAGGTGCATGTGTATGTCATTTGCTTCCTCTCTAAATTAGGGAATGGTGATAAAGTTGTTTTGTTTCTTTTTTTTGTTTGTTAGAGGTAGAGTTTCACTTTGTCGCCCTTGGTATAGTGCTATGACTTCATGGCTCCAGCAACCTCCAGCAACCTCCAGTCCCTGGGCTTAGGCCATTCTCTTGCCTCAGCCTCCCGAGTAACTGGGACTACTGGCACCCGCCACAATGCCTGGCTAGTTTTTTGTTGCAGTTCAGCCAGGGCCGGGTTTGAACCCGCCACCCTTGGTATATGGGGCAGGCGCCCTACTCACTGAGCCACAGGCACCGCCCAAAGTTGAACGGAATCAGAATGGAAGCATTTCTGATCGTAATGTAACTCTCCATCCTCAAGGAACAGGTAACTAAATATATAATAAGTAGCTATGTTTTTGTGTAAATATAAATAGATGTGTGTGTGTGTGTGTCTGTTTATACATCTGTATACATGGATGACATGTTTCAATGAAAAGACTCTGAGGGTTGCTCCCACACAGCTATCACAGTGACTCATTTTATTTCTGCTATAAGTACCTCAATTTGGAGGTAGGAGTTTACATTTATTATAAAGTTGATTTGAGCATTAGCAGTTATTCATAAAAATATCTTGACCTATTTTTAACTTCCTTTTTAAAATGTTTTTTGTAACAGTAATCTTTTTCTCAATGAACTAAGAAAAATTTGTTATTACTAACATATTTGTTTATTGTTTAAGACCAGTCAAATTCAGGAGTGAGATGGGGGAAAGAGCAGTTTGATCTGTAACTGTGAACAATCACTCGAGGTAACTTTGGATCAGTCAACTAACATATTTAAACTGTACTTTTGTACCATGAGGAGTGAACTTCTGGATGTCTGTTAAGGAAAAGCAAAATGAATTCTCATTTTTTCTATTTTCAACATAAATAATGTATTTTTAAAGGTCTCATAATTATTTAAATGGTACATTCCAGTCTATTTATGTGATGAAATATATTAAGATTCTTTAATTGCAAGCAATAGAAATATCTCAGGAATATTTAAGTAAATGGGAATTTTACTGAAAAAATATATAAGGTCGTTCCCTTAAAGGTGGGGATCTAGTTGCAAGGAACAAATGGACGATCCCTTTAGGATTCTGCCATCAAAAAGTCTTGGTTGCAAATGTTTTCTGACCTTGAATCACCCTACTCAAGATTCAAATTGTAGGAGAATTGGCCTGGCCTGGCTCTGGTCCCAGGCATGGAGGTTGGCAGAAGAAGCTGGGTCATTTGATTGGCAGTCTTGGCACGTGATGGAGAGAGGTGATTTGCAAGAGGAAAAGTAGGGTGCTACAACCTCAAGAAGGGAGCAGAGATTCTGGGCTGCTAAAAAGAACAAATTCTACCACAAGTGTTTTTCAAGCATTTTATGACATATTATTAAGACATTGGATATAGTATATTTTCTTATTTAAAATAATTTCCACAATTTGGATGTTGTGACATTAAGAATATTACATGGACTTAGATTGAAAGGGGGCCACAGAGGTGGTTGGGAAAAATTTCTTGTAGAAATTGTAGTTTCTTCACCTGGGAGTGTGCAGTCAGGAAACACTTGCCTGGACACCTTCCTTGTGGCTTAGTTTTACCTCATCTGGATAAACAGGAGTCAGTAAGGAGTACACAGTCACCAGCAAGTTTTCCCTGCCACACTGAAAACAAAACAGGATTGGCTGCAGCAAAGGCTGCTATCCTGTCTACCCCTCCAGTTCAAAACAAGGGTTTGGATTTCAAAAGCCTCTCAGTTGACAAAGCAAACATGAAAAAGTCTTCAAAAAGTAGTTATTAACTTTGTTAAATGTGCTATGCAGAAGACACTTGCTTTTTCAGATCTGTTTCCTTGCCCTGAAATTCTTGGATGAATATAAACTATGTGCTCACAAGGGCAGAGATTGTGTTCTTACTGCTTGTTGCCATACCTTATGCACCTAAATGGCACTTAAATACATATGGTTAGAACAAATGGATCATCAACTTCATGAATGTATTTGGTGTTTAAAATGAGATTTTGTATGAATGATCTTTATTGCAGAGAATTTTATTAGAAAGTGAGTTTTTGCTTTTAAAGTATGCAGAACTTCCAAACTTTTGGAAGGAAAGAAAATGGTTTTAGCTATTTTCTCCTATTTTGGTATTGGATTTATTAGTTTTAACTATTTATCACATCTTATATATTAATAATTTACCTACTTAGTATGGTCACTATCTATCTATCTCTGCTAGAAAGTAGATTGTACAAGAACAGAGATCTTTGCATGTTTTGTTTCCCGCTCAATAAATGTTTTGAATGGATTAAGACTAAATAATTTACTTTTTATTATAATAATGGTTAATCAGATGTCTCCCTTACTCAAATATAATTGCCACAAGGACAGGGATCTTTGTTTTGGTCACTGATATACCAAGTACCTTCAACTGGGACTGGCACATTTTTGGCTTTAAATAAGGATTTGATGAATGAAGTACTGAATGAATAAAATAAATATTTTAATGTAAGTTAATCGATCTTTGTCCCCAAATTATAGAAACATAATTATAACTTACTTATAATATTGCCAAACGTAAGCTTTAGGAATAATAATTCCTTATTAAAGATAGCTATTTAAAAGAAGATATACTGGAGGGTCAGTATATTCTCAGCTATTTGCAGTGTCTGCAGATTTGAGCCCAAATCAAACCCATTCTACTCCAAGAGTAATTCCAGAGCAAGTTCGCACTGAGCCTCTACCTTCTCAAGTTTATAGTTCAAAACATTATTTACAATATTTAATAAAACTTCAAAGGTTTTCTTTAAAGCTGCATCTTTATATAATACCTACTTAAGTATAATCCTTATTAAAAATAACGGCCAGTAGTGCTTACTTTCCAAAGGTCAGTTAACTTATTGAGGATTATCTACAGAAAGTATGAAAAGTATCAGACAGTCACTTAGAACAGAAGAAAAATATCTTTCTCCACAACTAATTTTCTTTTCAGTCTCTATATCTCCTAAGTAGCTGCTGGGGCCCTGCTCCTTATATAATTTACTGAGGGGTAGGTTCTTTATGAATTTTTTCTAATAATGGCATTATAACTGAGAATAATTTTCCTTTTTGGAGAATACCAATTTCAGAGAAAAGTACATTATCTGTCTTGTTGTTATAGCTATAGTTATTTACAAATACGAAAACCGTAGATGGGCATGTTGGCTCATGGCTGTAATCCCAACACTCTGGGAGGCCGAGGTGGGTGGTTTACCTGAGCTTACAGGTTCCAGAGCAGCCTGAGCCAGAGCTAGACCTTGTTTCTAAAAATATCTGGGCTTTGTGGTTTGCAACTATAGTCCCATCTACTTGGGAGACTGAGGCAAGAGGAAGGCCGAAACCCAAGAGTTTGTGATTGCTGTGAGCTATGATGCCATAGCACTCTACTGAGGGTGACAAAGTGAGACTCTGTCTCCTCTCTCCCCCCAAAAGAAAGAAAACCAAAGTAAAATGTCTTTTCACACTACCTAATTAATAGTCAAGTAAATAAAAATGACTTTTTAATGTAAGTATTGTATTTGTGATTGAATTCTAATATTGAAAAGACAATCTGATGTTATTCAAACATTTATGTGACTGTGTAGCTATGGGCCTCCATCACTGGATTCTTCAACCTTGTATTCATCATGTGCCAGGCCCCAAGCCAGGGAGGCCACAGCAAACAGGATGACAATGTCCCTGGCCTCAGACAGCTTAGAATCTAGTGGGGACACCTTTATGCAGAATAACTACACAAATAAACTGTGATTTAACAGTGACTGAGGATATGGAGAAAGGCAGCATGTGGTACTGTACTTGACCCCTTCAGGAGGTCTCATCCAGAGCAGTGATGTCTAAGCTGATACCCAATAGATAAGAAGGAGTTGGCCTGGAGTAGGGAGAGTGTTGGGAGGCAGGGGAAGGTTGGCAAGAATATTCCTTGGAACAAAACAGCATGTGTGAAAGCCTTATGATGCTGGGGAGGGTGTACATTTAGGAAAACAAAAGTCCGCTATGGCTGGGGGATAAACAGGGAGAAGGGAGAGGAGCAGGAGACGGAAATGGAGAGGCTGGCAGAGGGTCTCGGAGGTCTTGTTAAATATCATATTTCTGACTTTATACTAAGAACAAGAAGATGCCTTTGAAGGACTTGTGTTTTTAATGGCTCCTTCTGTTGGAAGATTAATGCTCCTTAATTCAAGACTTACTATAAAGTGACAACAATCAAGACAGCAATATGGGTGAAAGAATAGATGAATAGAGCAATGGAATAAGACAGAGATTTCAGAAATAGACTCACGTATATATAGTCAACTGATCTGTAGCAAAGGAGCAAAGACAACACTATTAATGGAGCAAAGATAGTCTTTTCCAATGGCGCTGGAACAACTATACATGAACATGGAAAAATATGAATCCCTGGCAGCACCTGTAGCTCAGTGGGTAGGGCACCAGCCACATACGCTGAGGCTGGTGGGTTCAAACCCAGCCTGGGCCAGCTAAAACAACAATGACAACTGTAACTACCACAACAAAAATATTCCGGTGTTGTGGCAGGCTCCTGTAGACCCAGCTACTTGGGAGGCTGAGGCAAGAGAATAGCTTAAGCCCAAGAGTTTGAGGTTGCTGTGAGCTGTGACACTACAGCACTCTATCGAGGGCGATAGCTTGAGACTCTGTCTCGAAAAAAAAAAAACGAATCCAAATGCAGACTTTATACCCTTCAGAAAAATTAATTCTAAATTAGTTCATAGGACTAAATTAAAAAACAAAAACTTTAAATTCTTAGAAGATAACCTGGGAGAAAATGCAGGTGAATTGGTTACAATGATGACTCTTTAGTTACGATGATGACTCTTTAGTTACAACATCAAAGGCACGGTCTATGAAAGAAATAATTGATAAACTGGATATCATTAAAATTAAACAATTCAACTCTGAAAGACAATGCCAATAGAATGAGAAGACAGGCCACAGAGCAGGAGAACATATTTTCAGAAGACACATCTGAGAAAGAACTATTATTTGGGCCAGGCATGGTGGTTTATACTGTCATCCAAGCACTCTGGGAGACCGAAGTGGGAGGATCACTTGAGGTCAGGAGTTTGAGACCAGCCTCAGCAGTAGTGAGACCCTGTCTCTACTAAAAATAGAAAAAATTAGCTGAGTGTTGTGGTCGGCGCCTGTAGTCCCAGCTACATGGGAGGGTGAGGCAGGAAGATTGCTTGAATCAAGGAGTTTGAGGATGCTGTGAGCTGATGCCATGGAAAAAAAGAAAAAAAGAAACACCCTATTATCTGAAATACACAAAGAACTCTGGAAACTCAACCATAAGAAAATGAATTTCCTGATTTTTAAATGGGCAAAAAGACCTTAACAGATACCTCATCCAAGAAGATATACAGATGGCACTGATCACATGAAAAGAAGTTCAGCATCATATGTCCTTAGAAAAGTGCAAATTAAAACAACAAGGATGCCTATTAGAAGGGCCAATATTCAGAACACTTGCAACATCAAATGCTGGCAAAGATGTGGGGCAACGAGAAACCCAATTCACTGCTGGTGGGGATGCAAAATTGTACAAGCACTTTGGAAGCTAAGTTGGTGTTTTTTGAACAAAACAAAGCCATACAATACTCTTGCCATACAATACATGTAAATATGCTCTTAGCACACACAGAGTAATTGTGTTCTTAGGTTTTATCCCAATAAATCAAAACTTCTGGCTACACAAAAGCCAGCACCAGTATGTTTATAGGAGTCTTATTATTCAAAATTGCCAGAACGTGTAAACAACCAAGATATCCTTCAGTAGGTGAATGGGTAAATAAAATGTGAGACCTCCAGACAATGGAAGGTTATTTTGATATTAAAAAGAAATGAGCACCAGAAGCTGTGAAGAACCATTAAGGAATCTTGAGTACATATTGCTAAGTGAAAGGAGTCAAGATGAAATGTCTACTTACTGATTTCAAATATCTGACATTCTGGAAAAGACAGAACTATGGAGACAGCGGAAAAAGGTTTTCAGGGACTATAAGAGAGCGAGGGATGAACAGGGGAAGCACAGAGACTGTCAGGGCAGAAACTATTCTGTACCAACCACATTGGGGGACACAGGCCATTATGCTCCGACATTTGTCCAATCACATAGACGTATATCCCAAGAGGGAAGCCTCCTGTAAACTACGGACTTTGGAGGACAATCACATGTGAACATACATTCATCGGCTGTGACAATTGTACCACTCTGGCTCTGGATGTCAACCATGAGAGGCATGGGAGGTGGGGGACAGGGCACACATGGGAGCTGTGTGCATTTTCCACCCAGCCTTGCTAGGAATCTAAAACTTTTCTAAAAAATTAAGTTCACTGATGTTTTAAAAAATGAAATTATCAAGTTCAAAAGAACCACCACCATCATCATCAAAAAGCTCTTTCCTGGCTCGGCGCCTGTGGCTCAAGCGGCTAAGGTGCCAGCCACGTACACCTGAGCTGGTGGGTTCAAATCCAGCCTGGGCCCGCCAAACAACAATGATGGCTGCAACCAAAAAATGGCTGGGCATTGTGGCGGGCTCCTGTAGTCCCAACTACTTGGGAGGTGGAGGCAGGAGACTTGCTTGAGCTCAGGAATTGGAGGTTGCTGTGAGCTGTGATGTCACAGCACTCTATCCAGGGTGACAGCTTGAGGCCCGTCTCAAAAAAAAAGTTCTTTCCTCCAACCTGAAGAGGAGAGGGCCAGGCTTGGACAAGAGAGGCAATCCAGGCTCAGGGAGAGCTCGATCCACCTAGATCCAGGCTGGCGTGGGAAAAAGAGACAGTGAGTGGACAGACGGGAGATGCCTTCTGGTGATAGAAGTGACACTTGATGAAGGAGAGGATCTGTTGGTACAGGAAAGAAATGATCAAGGATGCCTGGTGTTACCATTTATCAAGAACTGGGAGATGGGAGAGGGGGCTGCCAGGCACACAGGGGGTTTTGGGAGAGAAAATCGTGAGTTCCACTGTGGTTATGTTGAGTCTGAGATGTCTGAGATATTTGCGTGGAGAGATTAAATGGGTTATTTTTGTCTGTTTTGTTTTCACTTTATGGCAATGACAATTTAGCTTCCTAAAGCTACTAGCTTTTCACAAGTGATCTTTCCTGATGCTGATTTCTGTTACTGATGGGCCCATTTAGATAGTTTTTCAAAAATAAAAGAATAATCTGACTCAAAGATGTATTCAAGTGTCAAATTCTCCAGAAACCTGCTTGCAGTTTTGAAATGAATTTTTTCAGCTCCGTTTCTCCCCCTCTGAGGTTTAAATAAGTTTGAAGCCAAGTTTCAGACAGCTCAGCCTCAGCTGCCAAGTTCTCCCTGCAGCAGCCCTGCAGGAACACGCTCAGAACCTGTGTGCCTAAGGGTGCAAGTTCAACAGGACCCGTGGCTTCCTGTGCTGGGGGATACGTGTTTATTTCTCTCTCAGCCAGCCCTACTACACTCCAGGCAGGTTAAGAATAGGAATTTTATACCCTTAGTATTAGCATATATGCAGTGCTAGATATTTGTGAATTGGATTAATATATAAACTCATCTTTCTTGATGTCATAAAACACAGAAGTCGCTGGTGAAGCAAAAAAAAAAAAAAAAACAAGAGAGAGAGAGATGAGAAGAGAACTGGAAAGTCCCCCTGGCTCAACTTTGAGCCACTCGGGTTTTTCAGTTGGAGAGCCAATGCTGTCTCACCTGAAGCCAAGTCAACGGGGAAAACTGTAACCAAGCAACCACTTGTTTCCTTTATACAATGCCAATCAGTTTGACTGATTTCTTGCACTGAATTGACTGAATTTAGTAATATAGTGATAGTTTAGCAGATACTCCTTCTCGAAGGTAGGCAACAGTATTAGTGTTGGGTATAGTTTGAGGATGTCCATGAAAACTTATGAAAGTTCAAGATTTTACACTAAAGATTTAGAGGTTTTTATGCTTTATTTTTGGCTTTTACTGACAATTGTGTGTGTGTGCTTTTTTTAAATCAAAGAATTGTTTTGCTTTCTAAATTTTTTTTTAAAAAGTCACTTAGTATTTAAGAAAAAAACCACTAATTTTTGTGATTTTAATTCATTTAGTCAAGAAATATTTGAGTGACTATTACCCCATGGATTCTTCTGGGCCCCCAATATATCAGTTAACTTCTAGAATTTATACTTTGGTGGGAGAAGAAAGATTTCAAACAAATTATGTGCTGGGTGATAATTTAAGTGCTGTATGTAGAGAAAAATAAAGTATGCCTGAGGAGATGCACGCACTTGCATTTCAAATAACACAGGCCCTCAGGAGGGTAATTACCATATGAAAATCTTCTGGAATTCCTGTTTTTAACAGTTTGCATGTAGTGATGGGAGATATAACTCCAATGGTTGGAAATTCTTGTCCAAATTATTGAAACATATATAAACCACTTCATCTATTTTTCCTTTGTGGTTCTGTTCGATAGCCAACTCTCCTCTTGCCACAGAAAAGAGACTAAAAAAAAAATCATGAACAATAGAATATGTAAGAATTAAGATGGACTTGGGGGAAAGGTAACATGTGATAATAAAATTTAGTAAGCCAACTGAATCTAAACAATTCTTCAATGCTACTTAAAAGGTTTGGAAGGCTCTGAGCAAACACATGAAGATCCTTCAGCATTTGAGGAGCATTTGTTTCACTGTAATGAGAGTGGATTTTCACCCATTCCTTTCATTCACTAAAGGCCATCTCCTAAACAATGTTTGTTTCTAAAATAACTGGAGAAGTGATTCAATAGAAAGGTCATCTATTGAGCAGAGTTTCAAAGCTGCCAAATTATATTTATTTTACATACACCAAAATTTCTTCTGGCATTTTCACTTACTATAAGTATATTTATACACATAGACACACATATCTATACATATACACATACACATATGTATATATACATATAGACATATATGTGTGTGTGTGTGCAGGAGGAGAAAGAGTAAGAGAGGGAGATTTTTGCTATTATCCCTCCTTCCTTTTAAAACATTTGATCATGAATGGTTAGATTTTGCCTGTATATTAGCTTATAGAGGTCTAATACCACAGCTAGGTAGCGATTATAAAATTTCCGTGAGAAGAAGGTGGTCTTATTGAATGCTAGGGCTGTCCCCTGGAGTTCCATTGACCCTCAAGCTGACATTGCTAAGAAAGCCACAGCCATGTGTTTGCCAGGAGCTGCTCCTGGGAACCAGCCACCACATGCCCTGGTTGCCCAGACCTTTCCCAACCTCCACGGGCCAAGCAAGTCTCCATGATAGATAGAACAAAGGCCCAGCCACATCTTTGGTGACGGGGAAGAGGCAGCAGTGGCAGAGATGGCTCTGAGGTAAGCAGAACCCAGGAGGGCAAGTGGCAGCATGCTGATGACGGAAAGGACTTTATGAGCCTAGAGAGGGACTTGCCGTAGGCCACCGAGTCCTGGGATAGGTCTCCGAGGTGCCTGTTTCAAGGCTCCCTTGCTGGGCCTGCTGCCTCTCAGGGTAGGGCAGACTTTTCAGTCCTTCCCAGGGCTGTGCCAGGGAGCCCCAAACCTGTTGTGGGGCACTGCCATTCAGTGCCATTCACTCGGAGAGGCCCACGCCAGCTGCTCAGGGGGTGCAGCTCAATGAAGCCATCCTGTGTTAACTCTCAGGATTGTACGCATTGTCATCTGATATTTTCTTACATATATATATATATATATTTTTTGTAGAGACAGAGTCTCACTTTATCACCCTTGGTAGAGTGCCATGGCATCACAGCTCACAGCAAGTTCCAACTCCTGGAAGGAGTTAGGGGATTCTCTTGCCTCAGCCTCCCGAGTAGCTGGGACTATAGGCGCCTGCCACAATGCCCAGCTATTTCTTCTGTTGCAGTTTTGTCTAGGGCCAGGTTTGAACCTGCCACCCTCGGTATATAGGGCCAGCATCCTACTTACTGAGCCATAGGCGCTACCCAACATATTTATTTGTTTATTTCCATATTACTTGTCTTCTCTACAGGAATATAAACTCCACAGTATCAGGGATATTACTGTCTTTTTCATGGCGGCAGCCCCAGTTTCTAGACGAATGACTTATGGTTCATAGCAAATACTCAATAAATAATTGTTAATAAATAAATGTCCATTTGATCACTATGTTTTCACAACTGCTTTATCTGAATTTCTCATTTGTCCTTAAGCATCAGTGGTTTGGAATGTTCCAGCTTTTATTTTCCCCTAATATGTGTTTATGGATCTATAAACATATACATGAGATTTTTTTTTTTTTTGAGACAGAGTCTCACTATGTCACTATGTTACCCTTAGTCAAGTGCTGTGGCATCATAACTCACAACAACCTCAAACTCTTGGGCTCAAGCGAGTCTCTTGCCCCAGCCTCCCAATTAGCTGGGACTACAGGCACCTGCCACCCAACACCGGCTATTTTTTTTGTTGTAGTCGTCATTGTTGTTTAGCTGGCCCAGGCAGCATTAGAACCCACCAGCCTTGGCGTATGTGGCCCTAACCACTTAGCTACAGGCACTGAGCCACATGAGACTTTCTTAAGGGACCTTGTCCTCTTTTTGTAATCTGAGGAGTCCCTTCTTTCTCTTGACTGATAGTTAACCCAAAATAAGTAGAATGAGCAGATCTTGAAAAGATATTTAGAAAAGCAGCTCTGATGGTGACTTGTAAAATTAGAGCTGAGACCAGGTAGGAGGAAGACATTATGAAGAGGGGCTAAGGGTCTAATCATGAGCAAATGATACCTGAGGCCCCTTCAGGAGATAACAGTTTCAGCAGCAAATTTCAAATAGGGGTGAGAGAGAGGGAACAGCCAGAACAGACTCTTGGCGTTCCAGCTTTTCTGATAAGGTGAAAGGCGATTCCACTAACTCATAGATAAACATATAATAGAGCAGGTTCAGTTGTTTTGAGAAGAGAAAGTAGTGAAAATGGCATAGTTAGACCTCAGATATTTCGATCTTGAGGCACTTGTGAAACATACAAATGAAAGTTTCTAATAAATATTTGGAAATTGAGTTTGGAGCTTAGGAGAAAAGTAGAACTGGACATGTACAGTTCAGAGCTGTCTGAAAATAGGTGTTCATGAGTGATAAAGCCCCAGGAGTAGATGGAAAAGTCTAGGAAAGTGTAAACAGACAAGAGGGAAGACCAAGGACGCTGTGTCTGGAGAGGCAATGTGCACAGTGGTAAGAAACTATGAGACTCTGAACAAGTTTCCTCAGTTGGCCGTGCCTCGGTTTCTTCATCTGTGAAATGGGTTATCTGCGCTGTTGAGAGGATTTATTACACACAAAATACATATATCTAGCATAGTGCCCGGCACATAATCCAGGTTATATAATTATTTCCTATGATGAGAGTAGGGGTATTTAAGGTAATAGAGAAAAGAGAAGCCTGTTAAGAAGGCAGGGGAAAAAAATGACTGAGTGAGAAGAGACTGAGGGAGAGCAGTGCTACAGAAGATGGAGTCAGGAGCCTGAACAGGGGGTAACGGAAGATGGAGTCAGGAGCCTGAACAGGGGGTAACGGAAGATGGAGTCAGGAGCCTGAACAAGTGGGTAACGGAAGATGGAGTCAGGAGCCTGAACAAGGGGGTAACGGAAGATGGAGTCAGGAGCCTGAACAAGGGGCTAGTACACAGTGTCACAGGGTCCAGTGGGCGCCTTAAAATAAGAAGTCCTCAGGGGTCCTTAGTTATGTTGGTTAGAGAGTCATTTGTGTCCTAAGCAAGGGCAAGTTCAGAACTGCGTGGGTTTAGGAGAAAATGACCCCTGTTCACAGATGGTGAATTGAATACTTTCACTTCCCTCCCCCCCTTTTTTAAAACAGACTGCCCCTTTGTCACCCCAGCTAGAGTACAGTGGCATCATATGTTTCTTTGCAACCTCAAACTCTTGGGTTCAAGCGATCCTCCTGCCTTAGCCTCCTGAGTGGCTGAGATTATAGGCATGTGCCACCAAGTCCAGATAATTTTTTCTATTTTTAGTAGTGCTGGTGTCTCGCTATTGCTCAGGCTGGTCTTGAACTCCTGACCTCAAGCAATCCTCCCAGGGAGGTAGGATTACAAGCCTGAGCCATAGCACCTGCTCTCACTTCCCTCCACTCGTAACACTTCATTGATATAATAGTAAAGGGATTTTTTTTTTTCAAAAACAAATAATGAAAAGGAACAGAGAGGAGATACCAACAGAATTTTGAAACCTGTAATGCAGATGAGGGTTCATTTACTTTTTTATAACTAAGAAAATGAAAACTAAAGCTGCAATGGAGGAAGCAGAAAAGTGAAGTGGATCGTTCAACAGCGCCTTAGAAAGACCCAGAAATTGGGGCTTGTAGCTATCTCTGAAAGTGGGCTTGAAAGTTAAGGTGAAAATGGGGTCTGCTGAAGAAGTAGGACCAATCCCCTCTCCTTCGTTCTGCCCCACTAAGACCCATTCCCAGCTTGCGGAGCTGCGTGAACTGTCTTCCCATCAGGGCAGAAGACTCCAGGTAGAGAGGGTGGACAGAACGACTTTGTGAAACGCAGCAGGAGACACAGGAAGAGGAAGCGGGAGTCTCTGTGCTGATTGGTGAGCTAGCCCGGCCCTATTCTAGCACTCTTCCCCCAGAAGGGAGATAGAAGACTTTTCTCTGGATAAATGACTACCCAAGAAGGAAAGGCTTGAAGCTACTGACAGACAAGGGGTTTCCTGATGAAATCACTCCACCAGATCATCTTACAACCGTGCCCACCAGCTCGGAAGCCCTGCTCAGGCACCTGGCATTCCCAGAGTTTTTTGTGTGTATGACTAAAATAGTGTTTTTTAATCGTTTTTATCTGATGGCACATTTGAACCTATAGTTAAACTTCCATGGCACACTTAAATTATGCTGATTAAATAAAAAAGAGTAAAAAAAAAAAAAGAATAGGAAGGAAAAGAAGAAAAAAAAAGAAAAGAAAATAGTGACTAGTTCTCATTTAAATTGGATATAATTTTGACCAAAGTACATTACTTAAACATTAATTTTTAATTCCACTTGTTGATATGTTGTTTAGGATATTGCATCCTCATTTGTAAGTGAAATATGTTTGTAATTTCCCCTTTATAATAATATATTTTCTCCTTTTAATATCAGGTGTATCCAGATTAAGTAGAATGATTTTGAAGTATTTCTTCTTTTTCT
>CAUYON010042675.1:0-16040 GCA_963573935.1 Arctocebus calabarensis
TGGCTCTAGTACTTTACAGTCTGAAGGCTCCAACAGTGACATGTATCTCGTGCCTGCTGCCATGTTCCGGGACCCCTTCCGCAAGGACCCCAACAAGCTGGTGTTCTGTGAAGTTTTCAAATATAATCGAAAGCCTGCAGGTATGTATGGGATGGTAGGGATGGCCCTACTTTATTCCATGAATGCTGTGGAGGGCAGGGAGAGGACATTCTGAAATCAGTACTGGTAAGGCTAAGCTATTTCAACTGATTCTTCAATCAGTTAAGGCTAAGCTTAACTGATTGAAGAATCAAAAAGATTGGATATTCATTTCTCCACCTTGAACTTCCTCTTTGAGTAGGAAATAGCATGCCCTTACCTTTTTAGCTTGTAGGTAGGTTAAAAAAAAATTATAGAGGGCGGCTCCTGTGGCTCAGCGAGTAGGGCGCCGGCCCCATATACCGAAGGTGGCAGGTTCAAGCCCGGCCTCGGCCGAACTGCAAAACAAAAAAATAGCCAGGTGCTGTGGCGGGCGCCTGTAGTCCCAGCTACTAGGGAGGCTGAGGCAAGAGAATCGCTTAAGCCCAAGAGCTGGAGGTTGCTGTGAGCAGTGTGACGCCACAGCACTCTACCCAGGGCTATAAAGTGCGACTCTGTCTATACAAAAAAAAAAAAAAAAAAAGAATATCACAAGAAATATTTCTATTAAATAAACTAGAAAGTCACAATTTTATGTCATAAGATAACCTAATTAGGTCAAATAGATAACCTAATTGGTTAATGTGTTTTATTCAAATAGTCTTTGTACTAATTGATCTCATTTAAATACATTTTCCTTTTTTATAGTATGAAATATAGCTTGGACTTTGTGTTTTCAAAAATATTCATATCAACAGCCTTACCTTTCCTCAATAGTTTTTCCATACATATCATGTGCCAAATAACATGCAGAAGATCTTTTCTTTACTTGTTACTAAGGGAAAGTTATAATAGGCCTTGTAATGTTTTCATTCTAAAATGTTTCCTTGTCATTTTCCCCTGCATAACTAAATCTTTAAACCAAAATTTATTTGGGCATCTAGAAAGGACTAATGATACCAGCTAGCTAATGATACTAGCTTCCATCTTCCATCTGCTTTCCACGCACAATTGAATTTTCTCCTTTACTTATAGAAGAATTTTTAGAACATCATGAGGCTAAAGTATTTTAACTTGGCTTGAATTGAATTCCCCTGTCAAGTAGACAGGCTAAAAGACTTGGATTAATTTAAGAATTAGGTTAAACTGTTGTATTCTCAGGTTATTCATGATAAAATAAAAAAAAGAAAATAAAAAGAAATAACATAAGCCCATGAGACCCTAGGGGCATAACCCATTATTGTAAGATATAGCATGGAAAAAAAAAAAAAAAGAAACAAACAAACAAACCAAAACCTGCCTCTCAAGACAGAGGACATTCATAACTTAGTATATTATGTATCATATAGCAGTAGATTTTTGTGTTGCATAAATCTCTGAACACATGGGTGGCAAAAATATTGGTGAATGGATTACAAGTCTTCGATGGATGATTCTTCATGAGAACCCGTAGGGAACAAAGGGGGACTCTTCACTTGGAGGCAATGAGTCCCCACTGTAGCAGTCACTTTTGCTGTGGATTTAAAACATTGACTCAGTGAAGGGCACTTTTAATGTGCACACTATTTGCTACTTGGTTGTAAGAAATGTTGGTCTCAAAGGTGAAACAGAAATTAAGAGACTTGCAAATATCAGAAAAGAAAGATTACTCATGTAAGATTAGTGCTGCAAATTTTGCAAATTTCTAAATTTGGCAAGTAGGCGGTAATGCCTCAGCTTCAGTTCCCTGTGAGAACATAATAGACATAAGCGAGAACTCCCCACTTCTGTTATAGGTAAAATGCCCATATTAGTCTCATGTTGGGAGATATCACCAAATTTATATAAACTTCAAAGGAATTGCAGTCTGGACAATTGTCATAGACTGCCCTTTGTGGCTGGTTGTGTAGGTTGAACCCAAGCTGAATATTTAAGACTATCTCATTCTTTAGATATGAATGTCTTTATAGACTTCAGAAATAGTTCTTTGTTAAACTAAATATTGCATCTTGAGAAAATAAACCATTTGGTATACATGTCCCAAGCCTTAGAGTTTGAATCATTTTCTAAACCTTGGTCGTATTAAGCACTATATACCTATTAATTCTTAGAACCCCTTAAAAATTAGGAACATGAGACATAGACCTTTAATTAATTCAATTCCTAATGTCCTTAAGTAACCTCACCTTTAAACAGAGTGAAAATAATATAAGTTTCACCAGTTGGAAGAATCCTACCTCTACTCAAGTTTCTGAATAAACATTCCTTTAATAGAGACTAAATAGGATTAATGTTGAAGAATTTATATTTTGACTGTAATTCTTTTGAATTTTAAGTTACCAGGATTTAATTTGGGTAATTTAATTTATTCCTGAGAAATTTATAATGGGATGATATTTACTGAAATGTGTTGGCATTTTATTATTGAATATGGGCACAGCGCCCTCTGATCTCATTTGAGAACCTCTGGTGAGCTATAATGTGCGATGTGGATATAAGTAAATGTGGAAGGAAAATAGATTAGGGACTACAGTTTCAGTTGAATTGTTCAAACCCATTTTGGAAAAATATTTAATAACAAATTTCAAGCTGCTCAACAGAGTCCTAAAAGAACATTTGAAACGGCAGTGTTAAGTATCGGGTGATGGAACAAAAATCTCATGAAAAGATTAGTAGGCTGTCACAACAGACTACCTGTTTTCTCAGGGTAGGAACACTTCTCTTTGACCACAGGCACAACAATTACCTTCAAAGGATAGAAATTGTAGAGAAAATAATAGACAATTGCTTCAATCTGTTTTCTCTTCTTTCCAATTCCACACTTAAAGTCTTCACCAGAATAGGTTGCAAATTATTTTACTGGAAATGTGACAGAAAGAACATGGCATATTGTTTTGGTTAATTCTGCGGAACTTCCCACTTACAGAGAACGTTTCATAAATGCTTGTTCTTACAAACACATACCAGTCAAGAATCCTGTTGCAGGAATCACAATTCTTGGTCAAAATTTCCCCTACCTGTTCTCTAATCACCCAGAATGGTTGAAGCATCTCTACTTAGAATTTCTATAACATAAGATTCACACTGACAGCTACGTTTTATAGAAATGACTTTTTTTTTTCTTTTGTGACAGAGTCTTGCTCTGTTGCCCAGGCTAGGATGCTAGACTGCCGTGGCATCAGCTTAGTTCACAGAAACCTCAAAGCCCTGGGCTCAAGTGATACTCCTCCAGCCATGTGAGTGGCTTGGGGTACAGGTACCTGCCACAATGCCAGGCTCTTTTTTCTTTTTTTTTTTTAGTAGAGATGGTGTGTCACTCTTGCTCATCTGGTCTCAAACTCCTGAGCTCATGGTTCCACCAGCCTCAGTCACTCAGAGTGCTAGAATTATAGGCGTAAGCCACCATGCACAGCTGTATAGGAATGACTTATTTACATTACTATCATTTGCTTCTTGAACGTCTGTCCCTATTTTACCTATAAAGCCTATCTTAGGACCTAACAAGGCCTGAAAAAAGTTGATACTCAAAAACTGTTTCTAAAAATGAGACAAAATCATTGCAAGTATCTTCAGTTAATAAAGATTACATTATGCTTGTTTTGCACACCTCAAAGTGGCGATGTAGCTAATATCTTGAAAATATACTATATGTAGAATCATCAAAGACCTCAGTAATGAGTAATAATATCATAAGAAAATATTGTTTGTTTAAAAAATAGAATAAAAACCCAGTTAGAACAAGTTTACATATACCATGACTTCATTATATTATTATCTCTTTCAAACAATAAAGTTGATTATTACAGTGGCATAAAGCGAGGCAAAGATGATATCCTATGCATGTTAGAGTAAACTTGTTTGGTTGGTATTTCTGGTATATGACTGGGCAAAATAACCAGTCAGAATCACTGGATGCCAAGACAGCTCCAGCAGTTATTCAGTCCCTCCTTGCAGTGAGTGTGGAACAAATGTTTTTGCTAAGTGAGTTCATTCAATCCATCAAGTCTTTGGAAACCATAATATATTGGAAAAGCATGAAAGATTGAATAAATAAGATGAACCTTCATAAATTGCTAATATGACATTACCATAAATGTAAATGCGTGACATAAAGTGGTTTTCTTTATTTCATATTTTTTCCCTCATTTTCCCCTTTCAACATTTCTTCTACTATCGAATGAATCACAGGGACAAAGATTATCTATTGACTATATTTTATGTCAAGGTGTATTGAATCTGAAGAGTTATTCTGACAGCTTATACATCCCTAACTGGAGGTTTCCCTCTAAAAATTACACTACATACTTCACTTGTGATTAGAACAACATGCAAAAGAGAATAGAAATGTAATTTCAATTATCTTTGCTTCTAGTAGAAAAATGTGTGCATTTTCTGCATACATCTATCTGCATTTTAGGTTATATTGAGAAAATGATGTAATATAGGTCATCTTAGAGTAAAAATGTATTGCATTTTTGTAGTGTAGGACCATATAGTTGTTCCCTTTCAATGAGTATCCTAACATATGCAAATTTCTCTGCATGTAATAGAGTTACATAAAAACTAAGAAATGATACGTAGATGAATAAAATAACCTTTGCTCTGCAATTCTCCACTGTCTACTGTACTAATGAGTCAGGCAATAATTACAGCACTAATAATAAGATTAATTGTAAATAATTATTATAAATTATCATAGTATTATAGTGGATATATGAATAGAAAATCATAGCTTATGAGTGCTTATATAATATTAGAGCCACACCTATTATTTTATTAAACAATACTGGGGCAAATCACACTCTTCTGAATCTATTTTAAATAATCTTTGAACGAGACATTAAAAAACAAAACAACAAATTATCTACTCACTCCAGAAAATTCTTGTTCCTGGAACATAAGATTAAAAACCCAGTAAAACAGTGTCCTTACTTGAAGGACTCACTTCAAGACCCTCTCCTACTTATGCCAACCAATAAAAGTTATTGTCATACAGTTGGACCATTATCAATAAATTCCCCGGTTTGCAGACACATCTAATATGATACAAGTGAAGACACTAAATCCTATAAACATCCTTAGCTAATTTCTTACCTTGAAATACGACAGGAGAGAAAAAATGACTTAACTGATTCAAACGTTAAAGACTTTATTCAGCTAATGTGCATCAGGGAGCAGTTGAAAGGAAACACAGACAACCCCCTGAGCTAAAGTCGTGCCGTGATCTTACAGAGTGGGGTGAGAAGACGAGTGTCTGTCCTGTGGTTTCACTGAAGTAGTGCTTTTCCTCATCTCTCACGCCCTGTTGCAAAATGTATGGCTAAAACATTGGAAATTATTTTGGGTTTTCATGCCTTTTGCTAGTGATTTTTGGTGCCATCCAACTCAGACAACCGTCAGAACAATTATTTTGAGAATAGTTTTTGCAAGCTTTGTAAATTTTGAAGATTCGGAAGAAGGACACATAACAGAAAATGTCAGAAGAAAAAAGAGAAGAAAAAAGTTATGAGAAGTAAAGACTGAAGACAGAAAAAATTGAATACTGTGTTTATTTTACAGGCATTGTCATCTTTTAGTGTTCCCTTTTTTCTATTTTTAATTGATGCATTACAGATGTATATAGTTTTGAGGAGCAAATGATAATTATTTGTTTAATAATTTGTAAAGATCCAATAATATACTTGTGTATGCATCACCTCAAAAATTTGCATTTTCTTTATGTTAGAAACAGTCAAGTTATTTTCTTATAGCATGAAATTTACTACAGATTACTTTAATCTATAACAATCTTCTAATAAAGGTAGTGCTCTCCATTACTAGAGTAAGTCTAATAAATTTTATTTGACTAATAGATTTTTCTTGTGTTACTCTGGGGAATTGACAAGCAAAAGAACAAACATAGGAAGTACAAAGAATAGAAAGAGAAATGTGAAAATTGGAAAAGTAAATTATGTAAAAAAATGGCATTTCCCCTCTGTTTTTAAAGCATTTTTCTTAGGTTGAGAAAGCTAAGGTATTTGAAGATAGAGCACTAAAAAATGTGGCAGGTGTAGGTTTCCATTGGGAACAAAATAGCAGAGACTCATTTGTCTCTATTTTTAAATATAGCCCACTATGCAGGTAATAATTCACATAAAATGATAAAAGAACTCTAAAAGATAGAAAGTAGAAAATGGAAGATAGCTAGGAACTTGTAGACTTCAAGATCAATACCTTGCGAAATTCCCTGAGTTTTCTTTTATATCTGTCATATATTCTGAACTGAGCACTAGAGAGCACTGAAATTCAGAATCATTAGCAAGTGAGACAATCAGATGAAAAAGAAAAAAGAAGTAAATAATAAAAGCTACTCTGTCTGTCCAGAAAACTTGAGAAAATGAAACTCAGGAGTATCTTAGTAGGAAATCTATACCCAGTGTCAGCAGTAGGCCTCATCTGCCTGCAGCAATGGCTGAAGCAAAGTTTGATAGACCAAATCCTCCCTACTTTTACATTTGCAGCAACAGCAGGCTTGATCTGCCTGTAGCAGAAGCTATAGCAGACAGCAGACTGGTCAACCCACCTCATGCCTCATATCCACCAGCATTTATTGTCTGATTTGTTTATAGCAGTGGGCATAGTACAAAATAGGATGGCTAACCCGGCTCTCGCCCACTTGCAGCATCAGACTCCTTCATATGTACCTCTAGCACTAGAACTATCTGTGTTGCTTAGTTCTTTGTCTAGTAGCTGAAGGTGACCCAGAGCTTGTGTCTCTTAATACTCCAGACAAGAGCAAAGAGCCACACAGACTTAGTACTTTCTGAATCTCCATCCAGCAGCAGAAGACATCCAGTGAATGCATATCTGGGCTTCTTTGCACTTCTACCCATGCGCAAAGGCAAACCAGACCTGGTATCGCCAGGTTCTTCACCGGGCAGCAGGATATGAAGCAGACTTGGAGTCTTCTGAACCCTCCACTCAGTGGCACAGAGCCACTCACACCCTATGGCTCCCGTGGAAGGTAGATAGACTGATCTCTCTGTGGGCCAGCTCACCTCAATCCAGAGCAAAACCTGGGGGCTCATCCAGATCACCTAGGATGAAAGAAGCCCCGAGGGCCCAGACAGGACAAACTCATCATGATCATCCCTTGTAGATAATCTGTAAGGAGGTAGGGCTAAACCTTTTGGCTAGGCTAAATACTTTGAACTCCTGTTTAGAAGTTTATATTAGGGAAGTTAAGATGTCTCCCTGTAGGGAGGAAATATCCTTTCTCCCTCCCCTTTTCTAAATACATGGTATCAAATGGATCCAGATATTTCTTTATCCTATGTTCCAGATTATCCCACCTTCCTGAGAGCAGAGCTGTCCCTCTAATCCTATTTTTTGAGCACAATGGAAGATTCCTGAGGGCCTACTGGGCATGAGATCATGCATGCATCTCCAGGCTTCTCAGACTTAATGCATTAAGTTGAGGTAGAGTCTCATTATTTCCTACACTGGCATCTCCCTTGTTGACTCCCAAGCCAGGTAGGGTGGGGGGGCAGAGAATCCCAACAATCCTGAACCTCGTCCTTGAAGTAGAAGTGACTCAAGTAGGTGCATTCCATGCCTGGTACTACCAGCAAAGATAGAGGGAGTAGCTTAGTGATGCCTAGTGGTCATAAAAGAGACCAATGAAAACATCTCATAACATAAGTCCAGCATAGGTCCCTCCCCTGAGAACTCTGAGAGGCCGAAGGAAATGTTTTCTGCTCTCACGTGGGACACCAACAAAGATCCAGTAGGAGCCTCAGTAGTGTGATAAGAAAAAGTACGTAGAACATGGTTATAAGAAATGAGAACACCAAATGGTGATTATAGCACATAGTCGGCCAGAAGACACATTTTTTTTCAATTGTTATTTGTTTTTTATTTCAGATCATTATCAGGGTACAGACTACCAAATTACAATGTTTGCTTTTCTTAGGTAAGGTCTCTGCTATAGTTGTGCCCCTCAGCTCATACGCCAAAGTTGATCATATCCTAGGATATAAATCCAACCTCAACAAAATTAAAAGAATTGAAATTATCCCTTGTACCTTTTTAGCCCACCAGAAGATAGATATGTGTTAAACCTAAGATAACCAAGTGCTAAAACAGATGATTTAAATAAGGTTGTCCCTTAACATAATATATAAAATATTCATGAACTACAAAAAAAAAAAAAAAAATGAGTCATCATGTAAAGAATAAGAAAATCCAGAAATGAAGCTCATGTTAACATGTGTCAGCTTTGGGAACTATCTGTCAGAGATTTCTTATCCAACATTGTATACATTATTTGGCAAATATGCAAATATTTCCTTGGAAGTTTTGAGCAAGGAAATGAAATTTTTCAAAAAACAATGATATGGATATCATAGAACTGTAAAAGATATAATAAAAATAATATTTTTATATATAAAAAATAATATGAAGATGATATTCATATTATATCATGAATATAATATGATATATTATATTTATTATATTATATTATATTAATTATTATAATATATTATATTATATTAATTATAATATTTATAATATTAATATAATAAAAATGAAAATTTCATTGAATGACTTTACTGGTAGAATGAAGATGGTAAAGATAAAATGAGTGTCCTTGAGATCAACAGATTTACACAATTTGAAAAACAGAGAGACAATAGACTGGAAAAAAAAAAGAACAAAATTTTTGGAACCTGTGACACAATATGAGTTCTAATGTTTGTATTATCAGAGATTCAAAAAGATAGATGAAAAAATATGTCTCCAGCAATCCTATTTAAAAAAAATGGCTAAAAAGGAAAGGAAAGGAATAAAAACAACATAAAAGAAAGAAAAACTACATAATTGGTAAAAATAGGGCAATAAAATACATTATTCTTCTACAAGTTTCTTAGACAATATTTGATGATTGAAGGAAAACCTATAAACAACATCTATTGTGTTGTTCAACAGATGAGAATCAAATATTTCAGACAGCGATGCTTCAGAAGTAGAGTGAGTAAACAAATCTAAAGAAGAATTTAATTATTCATTTAATGTGAAGTCAACATCAGCAGGCTTTGATATTTAGGATAGGCATCACGAAAATTATGCCAGGCTATCTACTCAAAGAGAGTATAAACAAAATGAAAAATAATTTTAATAAGTCAAGAAAAAAGAGAAACAAGACATGGAATCAGAAAACAACAGACATAAAATCTAATATCTCAATAATTACTTTCAAAGCAAATGTTCTAAACGTATCAAATAAAACATGGAGATTGTCAGAGTGGGTAAATGATTCATGATTTTCTGTCTATAAAAACTTTATTTCCAATACAATGTAAGTACATTAAAAGTACTTATGAAGGGTGGCTCCTGTGGCTCAGTGGGGAGGAAACTGGCCCCATATACTGAGGGTGGTGGGTTCAAACCCAGCCCCTGCCAAATTGCAACAACAACAAAGAAAATAGCAGAGCATTGTGGTGGGTGCCTGTAGTTCCAGCTACTCAGGAGGCTGAGGCAAGAGAATTACCTAAGCCCAGCAGTTGGAGGTTGCTGTGAACATAGTTTATAACAATTATGTAGACTAAAGACATGTATTTACCAAAAACTAGAAAATAAAAATGCATTAAAGAAAAGATTGAACAAGATAAAAGGAGAAATGCTTTAAAAATCAATCTTACAGGGGAAGAGAGAAGGGATGGCAGGGGGACGGGAGGAGAACTTGTGTGCTTTCACCTAACAGGCACAGTGCAAGGGTGTATGGCACCTGTCCTGTGTGAGGGGCACAACTAAGGCGTGGACAATACCTAACAAATGCAAATAACGTAACCTAATCATTTGTACCCTCATATTAATTGAAAATTAAAAGAAATCAATCTTATAGGTGGAAACTTCAGAAATCTACTATTAGCTTTGATAGAATTAATTGAAAAAATACCAAAAATAAAGAGGAATACGATAATACCTTCAACCAAGAAGATCAAAGAGAGACTTTTAAAATATTGCATCCACTACAGCACAATCCTCATTAATTTTAAATCTCCATGGAAAATTTTCTAGGATAGCCCTTATCCTGGAACATAAAACAAGCTTCTATATATTTTTTAAAATGAAGTATCATGGAGTAGTTTTTCTGACCATAATGGAACTAGAGGTCAATATAAAAGAACAGGAAAATCTTCAAGTATTCAGAAATTAAATAATATACTTTCAAAGCAATATATGGATCACATAGAGTCTCCAATCCAATTTTTAAAATGCACATATAACTGAAAATAAAATAGGTCATATCAAAATATGTGAAATGCATCTAAAACTCTACTCATAGAAATATATATAATGCTAAAGGCCTCCATTATAAAGGAGAACATGTTTTTAAATCAGTAGACTAATTTACTGCCTTGTAAGTTAGATAAAAGAAGAACATAATAAACCTGAAGAAAAAGAATGAAAGCTAAAGAATGAAATTATGTATAAATCTGAATTTAATAAAATTAAATCAGAAAAACACTATAGAAAGTTATGATAGAAAAAAGAAATAGAGAAACAAAAAAATTAAAAAATAGACTTAAGCCCTAATATGAAAAAAATAACCAACACCAGAATGATAAACTAAAAGAAGAAGGAAAGGAAAATAGAAATCACAGATACCAAAAATAAAACAGAAATATCATTACACAGACTTTACCCATTAAAATGTTAAGTATATAATGACAATTTTATGCTCACACATTCAAAAGCCACAGACTATTTTTTACAGATGGAGTCTCACTCTTGCTTGGGTTGGTCTCAAACTCATGAGTGCAGACAATCTGCCTGCCTCAGGCTCTCAAGTTCTGAGATTATAATGTTAGCCACTGTGCTTAGCTTCTTTACCTGTAGCCCCAGCCTACCCAGGAGGCTGAGGCAAGAGGATCACTTGAACCCAGGAGGTTGAGGCTGCTGTGAGCTAAGATGCCATGGCACTCTACTAAGGGTGACCAAGTGAGACTCCAAGCCACAAACTGCCCAACTTGATCAAAATGAAATAAACAATTTCAATAATCCTGTAGCCATAAATAAGCAAAATTTATAAAATAATAATAATAAAAAAGAACAAAAAAACACTCCTAATCAGGAAATCCCAAGCCTCAAATTGGTTCATTAGGGAATTCCAGCAAAAACCTAAGGAAAAAGTCATGAGAATATTATATAATCTCTGACAGAAACTAAAAGAGGAAGGGATATTTCCCAACTCATTTTGCTAATGTCAAAAGCAAAGAAGGCACATGCACATAAAAGGAAAAATAAAGCCTATATTTCTCATAACATTTCTACAAACATCTTCAACAAAATAATGACAAGCTGAATCCAGTAAAATATAAAAACTTTTAGCAGTACCAAGTGGGATTTTTTTCCAGGTAGCAGGCTTGGTTCAGCATTTAAAAATCAAGCCATGTAATCTACCATCTCAACAGACCTAAAGGTAAAAATCACATGATTACATCAAATAGCAAAGCACATACAAAACCAATGTCATGTCAAAAATATGTAAAGAAACTAAGAAAATGTAACAGTAAAAAAAAAAAAAAAAAGAGCAAAATGAGCAAAACATGAACAGACATTTCTCTATACAATGATGGCATAGAGATAGCAAATAAACACATGGAAATATAATTTCCTTACCTCATAGGTAACTGAAAATTAAAAATTTAGTATATGAAGCACATTGTGCCCTATGATTGCACCAAGGTACACAATTATGATTCAATAAAATTATAAAAAAATAATTAGCCATCAATGACCATATACATCTACCAGAATGGCAAAATGGTAAAAGCTATATCAATACTTGCAAGCATGGGCTAAGGGGATCTGTCATAAATTGGTAGTGCATATATAAAATGGTACTATCTCTCTGTAAATCAATGTGATAGTTCCTTATTAATAAAAACATAATTTCCATACACTCCAATAATTATAATTATGGACATTTATCCCCCCCAAAGGAAAATTATGTTCACATGTTCACGATACAATCTGTAGGTACATAAATGTTTACAGGAACATTATCTATAATAACTCTAAACTGGAAACAACACAAATGCCATTGAATTTACATGTAACTAAACTGTGGTTTAGCCACATCCCGAAGTATTACTCAGCAGTAAAAAGAAACAAACTACTGACAACTGCTCCAGTTTGGATGAATCTCCAGAGGATTACATTGAATGAAAGCCAGACAGTCCTAAAAGGTCACATATTATATTATCCCACTAAGGCAACACTCTTGAAATGTCAAAATTTTAGAAATGAGGAACAGATTATTTATCTAGGGTGGAATATGGTGTGGTATAGTAGGGCTACGGAGAGATCCTGGTGATAATGGAACTTTTCTGAGCCTACACATTTTATAAAATCATGTAGAACTAAAAACACACATGAACGAATAAAAATAAAGAGACACACATGAATGAATCAAAGCAAAATTGAGAAACATAAATAAGATTGGTAAGTCACATCAATGGAATATACTGGTTTTGATAGTGTGTACTATAGTTTTGCAGGATATTATCATTTGGCATACTGAGAAAAGAGTACATAGAATCTTTTGTGGTATTTCTTCTTTGCATACACACACAAATCTTAAAAAATAATAAGGTCCATTTAAAAAACTCTGTGCCAGTATAAAATGAACTGCTCTACATGAATTGTGTGCAGAATTCCTAAATAATTAAAAATAACATTTCAGATTAGACTAGTGTGGTAGATTGTGTCTGTGAAGAATCTGAGCCTTTTCCCTACTTGCAAAGACAAACAGCATCTAGACTAGAAACATAGGTGATTTTGATACCGGAATTTCAGGTTCTTGGTCTCGGCGATTTGAAGAAGGAATCCACGGACCACAAGAGTAGTGGTAAGTCAGGATTTATTTACAAGAAAGAATAATTACAAGAGGAAAAACCAAGCCTCCAGGCAAAGAGGACCCAGGAGGGGAACAAACTCTCCTGCTCCCTCTCTGAGGTCCAGTCGAGGTCTGCCTTAGAGGGGAACAAGCTCTCCTGTTCCCTCTCTGAGGTCCAGGCAAGGTCTGCCCAGAGAGGAACAATCTCTCCTGTTCTCTCCTGAAGTCCAGCCAAGGTCTGCACCGGAGCTCTTTGCTCAGGGGTTTATATAGTCCCAGGGAGTTGTTTTGCCTGAACTTCTTAGGGCGTGGGTCTTCATCAGTTATAGCCAGCTGTCCAATGAAGACCCAGACCCTGGAAACTGACATGATATTGACCAGTCAGAAGAGCAAGGGAAGGAGACAGCAAGGGCCAGTGTCTTCCGCACAGGTGTCCGGTCCTTCGCAAGCTGGTTCCGCCATCCGCCACAGCATCAGCACCACCAGCACCAAGGCGGCAGTTGTAGGGCCGCCCTGTCCTGCATCAATTTGTTACTTACAGCAGATGGAGCAACACGAAAAGAATCAGTCCCCCAATTTCCAATCCTCTCCAGATGCTACAGAAAGAACCAAAGGTAGGTGCGGTGGGATGTGCTAGAGGAGAGGAAGTATGAAGTTGGTGTATGATTCTTCTCTTAGAGTGGGCTGTTAGTTTCCTGTCCCATTTTTCCTATGGAGAAAAGAACCAGACCTTATTATCTTCAGTCTTGAATTATCAGTGAGGAGAGGAGGGTAAATTTATTATTCTGGAATGGCTTTGGAGAGGGAAAAAGTATTTCATTATTTTAATGGCCAGAAAATAAATCTACTCACAGACCAGAAGGGAGACACTATTTCTGGCAACATTACAAGCTCACGGAGATTTGTTTGCAAACAAGATACAGGTTATTAAAAACATAAATGCCCAGTAGGAGAGCTCACATTTCATCACTTTATCCATTCTTTCTCACTCAGATTTACCTCATCAGACGATCATTTACTGGCTACTTATTCTTCAGATAATTTAGCTATTTTTAGAAAAAAAATTGCATAGCTTTATAGAACCAAGATTATAGTTAGGGATAAAGGGAGGTAACATATATGTACAATATGTAAACAAGGGTTATTATAGACATATATACAGAATGTTAAAATCAATAATTAAAAAACTATTTAATTTTTAATGAAAGGAAAATGAGAAGAAAGAGACTGACTACAAGAACATAAGTCATGAGAGTTATAACATTCTAGTTCTAAGTCAAAAGTAATGGTCTTAGAGAAAAATGGAGATATTCAAGGAATTTTTTAAAAGAATATTTGAAAAAACCTATCTATAATCAGCCTTCACGGAATGACAGCTGTGGTTGCCTAGAGACCAAGACCACTTAATGAATTTCCATTGTTCAGTAATCATGCCTGTTTATATCTCAGACAGATTATAGATAGGTTCACCATTCAGGAAGAGAAAGATGTAATAAACAGAGAACTCAAATTTCTCTCCTAAGGCTTCGGAAAAACATCTTTGAAAAACAGTTGGAAACATACTAAAGTGATGGATAAGGAAGAAACTTAGGCAGGTCTTATCACAGTACATGCTCTCTTATCCAAAGGAAATACTTTCCAAGGCCCCCAGTGTATGCCAGAAACTGTGGATAGTACTAAATTCATTATATAATAAAGTTCAATTTATAAATTAGGCACAGAAAGAGATTAATAGCATTAATCATAAAATGGAACAATTACGAGTATGCTATAATAAAAGTTAGGTGAATGTAGTTTCTCTACTCAAAATCTCCAATTGCACTGTAGTCACTCTTCCTGTGATGATGTGAAATGATAAAAAACAATGTGACAAGATGAGGTGAGGTGAATGACGGAGCCACCACTATGACATAGTTCTAAGGATATGTCAGATGGAGGATCATTTGCTTTGTGTGATCCCGGTTTGTGAAGTCATGACAATATTGATGACTGGACTTCTGGAGTGTATGACATACACAACGTGGACACCCTTGAGAAAGCATGATTCACGTCCAGGGAAGGATGGAGCAGGGTAGCATACGATTTTATCATGCTGCTCCAAACCCTGCTGCAGTTTAATATTTATGAATTGTTTATTTATGGAAGTGTTCATTTAATATTTTTGGACCTTGCTTGACTGTGGGTAACAAACTTTGGAAAGCAAGACATTAGAGAAAAGTAGGGATTACTATTTTAGCTTTACTATTCTTATGAAAATAATTTTTGATAAAGTACTTCACAAGAACCAGACGATTCAGAGAATCTGAGCATGCTCACATGTGCATGGATGCATAGGCTTACTTCAGGTGAATAGTCACAAGAGGATATTTGAAATGTTCCCAACACAAAGAAATGATTAAAGTTGGAGGTGATGAGTATTATAAATACCCTGACTTTATCATTACACATTGTATGCAGGTATCAAAATATCACATGTTAATATGTAAAACTGTTATGTATCAATAAAAATAAAAAAGAGCATTTACCTTGTATAACAATCTAATCATTATGGCAAGTGATCATTGATATTTAAGGGTAAAGTATAAGATCACTTCTGGGCAAACACAAAACATTTATCATAAAGTTCTATCCACTATGGGAAATGAATTAGAATGTAACAGAAGATTCAGACATCTGTACTGTAAGGCATGGATGTGTTCTGTCCTAGCAACAGGGACAGGCAATCTCGCTTGTAGACTGGCTTTGATAAACTAGTAAAGAAGTCATTACTGGTCCCATTGGTTCTGTCCATGTTGATAGACTCAAAACTGATCTTATTAAACTTTTTCTGTTGCCACAAACTTTTTTTATTTTAATATAAATCAGTAAAACACATATTTTGACGTCTGTTAAGGAATTTCTGCATTGTCTAATATTATATCATTTCTTTTTTTTATAATTTTATTGAATCATAATTGTGTACATTGGTGCAATCATAGGGCACAATGTGCTTCATATACATTCAGAAATATTTTTATTGTACTGTTACAGATAGCCTTCATGGCATTTTCTTGATCACTAT
>CAUYON010042676.1:0-11459 GCA_963573935.1 Arctocebus calabarensis
CCTCCCAAGTAGCTGGGACTACAGGTGCCTGCCACAACGCCCAGCCATTTTTTGGTTGCAGCCATCATTGTTGTTTGGCGGACCCGGGCTGGATTCAAACCCGCCAGCTCAGGTGTATGTGGCTGGTGCCTTAGCCCGTTGAGCCACAGGCGCTGTGCCTTTTTTTTTTTTTTTGAAACAGAGTCTCACGATGTCACCCTTGGTAGAGCGCCATGGCGTCACAGCTCACAGCAGCCTCAAACTGTTGGACTTAAGTGATTCTCTTGCCTCAGCCTCAGCCTCCCGAGTAGCTGGGACTACAGGCACTTGCCACAAGGCTCGGCTATTTTTTGGCTGCAGTTGTCATTGTTGTTTTAGCTGGCCTGGGCTGGGTTCGAACCCGCCAGCTTCAGTGTATGTGGCTGAAACACTACTCACTGAGCTATGGGTGTCGAGTCACAGTCATATTTTTCTACCTTTTCTTTTAAACATCTTTCCAACAAATAACATTTTGAAACATTCTTACTTTCCATGATTTAAAAATAATTTTTACAACTATAACAGGGACCTTACCTAACAATGCAAACGTGTGACCTAATCGTTTGTGCCTTCATATGAATCTGAAATTTAAAAAATAAATAAAAATAAAACAAAAACTAGCTGGGCATTGTGACGGGTGCCTATGGTCCCAGCTACTTGGAAGGCTGAGGCAAGAGAATCGCTTAAGCCCAAGAGTTGGAGGTTGCTGTGAGTTGTGATGCTAGGGCACTCTACCGAGGGCGACATAGTGAGACTCTGTCTCAAAAATAAATAAATAAATAAAATAAAATAAAATAAAACAAAAACAATTTCAGACAGAAGAAGATGCATACGGAGTTATTTATCACTACTCTATTTTCATATGACTGTTAATAAGCACAGGTTCTCTAAACTTCAGCATATTAGATCTTCAGGCAGATAAAGGGTAGTTGCTTATTCTCAGAACAGCAGATGTACAATAGATGTAGCTGTTGCCAGTGGAACGTTTGAATTATTTTAAACAAATATCTCTTTTGGTAATTGATTTTAAATAAATTCCTGTCATAGTAGAAAGGATATTTTGAAATAAAACTGGTTTTTAGCCAGGCGTGGTGGCTCACTCTGTAATCCTAGTACTCTGGGAGGCTGAGGTGGGTGGATTGCCTGAGCTCATGAGTTGGAGACCAATCTGAGCCAGAGGGAGGCCTCGGCTCTAAAAATAGCCAGGCATTGTGGCAGGCACCTGTAGTCCCAACTACCAGGGAGCTGAGGCAAGAAAATCACTTGAGCTGAAGAGTTTGAGGTTCTGTGAGCTATGACACCATGACATTATACTGAGGGTGACAAAGTGAGTGTCTCAAAACAAAAAAACAGAACAGAACAAAACAAATAACCGATTTTTAATTTGTATTCTGTGATGACCTAATTTTACTTTGAAGAATTTCAAAAGTTATGAGGATACTCTCATATTTGACCTTTAAGTGACTTTGATTTAATCATTTGCAAGTTTCTTTGCAAAGTAAATTAAACTTTTAAATCATATTATTTTATTTTTACAGATTTTCCTCAAATGGTATATTGGCTTTGAAAGACTTTTTAACAGTATCATTACACTGGTACAAAAAAAACACACAAGCATTCTCTCAGGGGCCAGAGCAAATCTCTGAGATCTCCCTCTTGTGCTGCCAGTTTGCTGAGTGCTTTCCCAGCCAGGAGGTGGCTGATTAGGTGCCTAGGAATGGGAATCAGGTCTCTGTGGGACGTCACTGTAAGTGGGTCTCTGAGAGAGGTATAGGGGAGTCTTTCAGTATGGATCTCTCAGAGATCTCAGTGTGAGTCCTTATCAAAGGACTCTATGGAGGCCTCAGTCAAAGGTCTCTGGACATCTCTGTGAGAATCTCTGTCAGAGATCTTTGTGGAAAGTCTGAGGGTGGATCCCTGTCAGAGGTGTCTGTGGGGCTGTCTTAGTATGAGTCTCTGATAGAGGTGAATGTGGGGGTCTCTCAGTGTGGGCCTCTGACTGAAGTGTCTGTGGGACTCTCTTGGTGTGGGTCTGACAGTTGTCTGTGGGACTCTTTTGATGTGGGCCTCCAACAGAGGTGTGTGTGGGGCTCTTTCAGTGAGGGTCTCTGATAGAGGTGTCTGTGGGACTCTCTTAATGTGGGCCTCCGACAGAGATATCTATGGTACTCTTTCGGTGTGGGCCTCTGACAGAATTGTCTGTGGGACTTAGTGTGGGACTCTCACTGAGGTGTCTGAGGGACTTTTCCCATTGTGGGTCTCTGACTGAGGTGTGTCTGTGGGCCTTTCTCGCCTTGGGCCTCTGAGGTGTCTGTGGTGCTCTCTCGGTGTGGGCCTCTGACTGAGGTGTCTGTGGTGCTCTCTTGGTGTGGGCCTCTGACTGAGGTGTCTGTGGGGAATCTCTCAGTGTATGTCTGTCAGAGACCTCAGTGCAGGTTTTTGTTAGAATACACTGTGTGGGGGCTTTCAGAGGTCTCCGGAGGTCTCTGTGGGATCTCATCTGAGATCTGTCTGAGATCTAAGTGGAGGTATCTCAGTGTGGGCCTCTGTCAGAAATTTCTGTGGTGTTCTCAGTCAGAGGTCACTCAAGAGTCTCTCAGGGAGCAATCTGTCAGAGATCTCTATGGGATTCTCAGTGGAGGTCTCTCTCAGAGGTCACTATTTGGGGGTCTCTGAATGTTTGTCTCTGTCAGAGGTCCCTGTGGAGGACTAGTAAGCAGGCCCTGTGGTGGTTTCTGTCATAGGTCTTGGGGGGGGGGGTCTCTGAGATCACAGCCAAGCTCCAGTCTTCCAGGAGTCCTGGACCTCCCCCCACCCCCTTTACTGGGCCCTGAGAGACTATCCCATCCCTGGCCAAGACCAGCCCAGCTCCATCAGCAGCCTGGGCTTTGGCCCTGCTCTGCTATGTTCCAGCCCCCTACTCCCAACAACAGCCCTAGGGCCACATGTCTGTAATGGTCACCAGGCTGTGATCCGATGGGCACCCCAGCCCTGGCTTTTCTGCTGATTATCTGATTGTTCTCTCTGGAATTTCAGAGGGGATGACAGACAAGCTGGTCACATATACAGTGGGAAAAGCCACCTTTCTGCAACAGCTTTTTGCCCCCTGGGCCAGCCTCCCAACTTTGGGCTGCTTCCTGACCACCTGCCCACAGCTGCACTGGATGGTCACCGGGTAGGGAGCAGCATGTACTCTGCTGCCTTCCCAGCTCCTGCCTCTCTAATTCTTCTTCTCCCACGTCCCATCTTAACCATCATGTGTCACCATCACTTGGCTCCGGTGCACGCTGTCACTCCAGAGGGAAAGCTGGGTGTGGAGAATGGTCACAGCCCTGGTACTTCCTTCTGCACCCATTCACACTGGTCCTATCTTGGCCACAAATATCAGAGAGAGGAAGGCACAGGCAAGGAGGGGCATGTTCCTGTCTTCAAGGCTGAGGCCAGGGAGGCTGGCAGGGCCTGTCTCTGCCCTAGCTTTCAGTAGTCAGGGAGGGGACTGTGGGCAAGGTTGTCTTTCCCCACCATGAGAATAGGGGGGCAGGAGGGCAGATCTCTCCACTCCTGAATCCAAGGCCAGCGCCCCATCCTGAAACTTCCTGGCTCACTGTGGAGTGTGTAAGGCTGCTTGGCAGCCTCCCCCTTGTCCCTCCCTTCTAGAAGCTGCCCTAAGGGAGAGTGGACTTTAGCCCCTTCCCTGTGTCCCAGCTGCCCACAGTCAGAAGCAACCTCTAATGAACACCTTCATTGGGAATTACCATATAGGTGGTGTGCTAACATGAGAAAAATCAGGTTTTGTCTGCAAGTACCCAATTTATTACTGGGAGGCACAGAGCTCTCCTGGATCCTGGGTAACAGAATTTGCAGAGTGTAGGGAGCTTTCACTAGTCCTCAGAGATCTGTTAGAGGGTTTGGTGTTTACTGAGGGGGCCCAGAGAAAGCTAGTCAGGGTGAGGACTAACTTTTCTGTTACCACCTTTCTTTCTTGGATTTTTCCAAGGATGTGTCTCCCAGGTAATCGGCAAGGTTGGGTATAGATTTGTCTCCACAGTCACTAAGGAGGAAAAGGTGGAGAGTACAAATGGTGGAGATTGAGACTTGTGATTTCTGGGGTCTAGGGCCTGGAGGATTAAATGACACCTATACCTCACCTGAAACCTTATCATATGTATTTCTAAAACCTGCTGAATGCATGGATCGAGTGCAAATGGTGGAGATTGAGGCTTGTGATTTCTGGGGTCTAGGGACTGGAGGATTAAATGCCACCTGAAACCTTATCATATGTATTTCTAGAACCTGCTGAATGCATGGATCGAGGAAGAAAAGCTCCTGGGACATGTTCAGACAAGATTTGAACATGTGCAGGATTTGTACATAGAGGTTGGTGGCCCTGCTTCTCAGCATTCTTGAGGATGCTTGGCTTTTGGATTTTGTCTAGGTGTCAGATATGAGAACAGCATGGCTGGCAGTAAGTTGGGACCGATGCATGCACACAGGGACCATGCCCTTGCTGATCCCCCCCAACCTCCGGTCAAAGTGAGATTTCAGAGTGTCCTCAACACGCTGCTGCTCTGGGCTCTTGGGAAGGTAATTTCCCAATTTATACCTCTGGGAGCTGATCAAGTCACTATCTGCCTCCTCGTCATCATCCTTCTGAATGATCACTGAGGTATTTCTTGAATCTCTGTGTGAATCTCTGTGACTCTCTTCAGATCTTGTCCTGGATCCCTGAGTGGGTTCTTGTCTTCTTTGCCCCTTTCAGTCCTGGTGAGAGACTCTTTCTGAGGCCTGGGACCCCATCTTCTTCTGTACATCCTTGCTGCACTCACCTACAAGCTCAGGAGGCTGGGAAGGCAGGGAGGCTCAATTCTTGTCCTGATATTGACTCCTCCCTGGAAATTTGTCCTGAGGACCAGCCAACTGCTTTGGTTTGTTTTTCATGTTCTTGAAAGGGTGCGGGGTTGTGATGTCCTGATCCTCACCCGGCGACTTTAACATATTTCCCAGAGAACCCCAGGGGTATGTGAACTCATTTGTTTCAGAAATAACCCCACCTTTCCTTTCTCCTTCCATAACTTCAGTCCTGATCGCTTGGTTATGAAGTTATTAAGAAGATTTTGGACATCAGGGCTGAGAAAAGCAGGGCCACCAGTCTCTATGTACCTATATGTGGGGTCTTCCCAATCCCAAGCCTCTGGTGAATGGTGGTAACAAGGCTCTGGCTGGGTTTTGCTGTGTGGCAACGTGGGGAAGAACAGGGCCTTAGCAGCTGCCCACCACTGGGAGAGGAATAAAATGGTGCATTCAAGGCCTGAGACGGCCCACACAGGAAGTACCAGATAAGAGTAATCTGGAGATGAGCTCTCTGGAACTGTCACTGGGGAGGTTCTCTGCAAGTCAAATTGGTCTTCTTGAAGTCATATTGACAGGGAAGAGGTGATAAGCAGTGGGTTTTGGATCAGAGTATCCGAGGAAGCCAACGGGAATGAGGTGGCAGGAGAACCATCTTCTATATTTTCCCCATGTGACTTGTGGGCTCTGGCAAGCACTGGTTCACACACCTCCCTTGAATGGTCTGGACATGAGAGCTGCTGAGAACACCCCTTGTCAGAAAGTGTCCTCAGGAAGCTGCAGGAGATAGGAGGCACAGGGCACAGGCTGCAGCAGGGGTGGGAGGGCCAAAGGGCCAGGCTAGCCTGGGCTCCTGTGGCTCACAGCCCCTCCCTCTTCCCCCACCCTTTCTCTCTGACTTCACAAAGTTCTGCTTCTCTCTGGCCCCAGGGCTCTAGTCATATCCTGTCCCTATCCTGTGGTTCCCCACTCCCAGGTCAACCCCAGGCCCTGGGGTGGCATCCCAGACCCTGGTAGAAGGAGGACAGGGAAAGAAGGGGAAGAGAGAGTGCCTCACCTCTGCAGAAACAAAGCCAGGTCCCAGCCAACTCCAATTCCCTCAGGCAATTTCTATAAGCTGGAAATTAGGAACCAGGTTGAGGGAGAAGGGAGAGAGGCCTTGAGATCTTACAGGACACTTGGTGTACCGCAAGAGCCTGCAATGGGGGGCTGAACCCTTGAGCACACATATCAGTGTCCAGGGTTATGTGACCTCATCATTGACAGCAAGAAGTGTGGTGGGCAGCACTTTATCATGCACACAGTGCTTCCCACCCCCAGGGCCCCTGAGAAGACAAGGGGTACCTCAAAAAGAAGCCAGCCTTAGTTTAAGCTAAGCAGCTGTGCATAGTTGGGCCTGGAGGTCCCACCTCCACATCCAGGTTGTTAAGGGTTCTCTGCATCCTTCTATCCCCTCCTGGGCAGCACCCACTCCTGACCCACCTGGCTTCCTTCCTAGCATGGGATCTGAGATCTTGAGTTCTGATTTCCTTCTCAGAGCTTCCTAACACCCACCCCACCCCACCCCCGGCCTATGCAGCTGACTTCCTCAGAGACTTGTGCCTCAGAAAGAAGGAAGCTAAGTTCCTCCAGGGGCTCTGGGGAGAGTGGCAGAGCCAACCTTCCAGAACACTGCTCTTCCTGCTCTTGTTTGAGAGGATTCTCTTCAAATCAGATTGGTCTTCCTGAGGTTGGATTGGCAGGATGGAGGCCATTGGTGGAGGATGCTCAGTCAGGGAAGTTAGGGAAGTCAATGGAGATGAGGTGGCAAGAGAAGCATCTTCCATTGGATGCTGAGAGACAAGAAAGATCAAGTCCTCACTCACCCTCCCCGCTCCCCAGATAAGCTGTAGACATGCAGTGCTCATGGAGAACATGACCTTCTGCATCTAGCTAATGGACCTGTCTTCTTTTCTTTCCTTTTACTTATTTTATTTTATTTATTTTTGAGACAGAGTCTCTCACTATGTTGCCCTCAGTAGAATGCCGTGGTATCACAGTTTACAGAACTCTTGGGCTTAAACAATTCTCTTGCCTCAGCCTCCCAAGTAGCTGGGACTACAGGTGCCGGCCACAATGCCTGGCCCTGACGCTTCCTGTGTAGGCCCTAATACTACCTGCTCCAGGTAGTCGGAGACCTTCACTTAGAAATCCTGTGCCACTCTAACCCTGCCCTCCCTTCTCATCAATCTCTGTCTAGTCTATGTGGAAAAGTGGAGAAAATAAGAGAAAAGAGAGAATCATTATCTTTTGGGTCTGGGCCAAAAGTTCCTTACCTTCCTAATGTTTCTTTTCTGCCCAGGAGGTGGCAGGGTGGCTCACTCTGGCCAGAGAATAGGTACAGAAGGAAGAGCCCCAATCCAAAGAGAAAGATTGCAGAGCTATTTGCTATCCAGGAACCACATCTGCTACCAATCCAAGGAAAACTACTCAGAGGCAAGAGATCTTTCTCCATCTTCTGAATTGCACTATGGCCCTAAAGAAACTGAGCCTTGGGCACTTCCTTTGGACCTAGTAACTGGAGTCTAGGCCTGTACCATAGACCTGTTGCCTCTTCATCACAAAGGGCTCCTGAGGGCATGAGGGGGCCTGGGGATGCTGAGAGAAGGAAGATGAACCACACACACACCCCTGCCCAGCAGATCCTTCCACCCCTAGGCCTTCTGGATTCCTCCTTCAAACTTCACCTGCTCAACAGTTAGACCTCTGTCAATTTTCTATTCTTTCCCCCTAAAACCCAAATATTATCTGATTCCTTTATACCCTGGAGATCATGGCTTGACCCTCCCTCCCCCAATTTCATAGCTTTTGAAAGTCTGAGTTTCTTTCAGGATTTGTGCTCACTTTCTAGGTATTTTTACTCTGAGAATCTCCTCTCTCCTCATAATTTTCCCACATAATAAGTTTTTTGCTTTTATCAATTCAGAAATAGAACTGAAGTTTAGCTTATATTTATTTGGTTTTGTGAAATTTGAATATTTTAGTTGTTAGTATGTATTAACCTTTTCAATCTTCACTCATGACCTGACACAAAAATTCAAACTAGTTATTTGTTACTTAAAATTCACAAAACTAAGTTAATAAAAACATAATAAGCTTCCAAATGATATTTTTTTAATTAGTAATAATTTAAATTCTAAAAGCTACACAATGACTTATGAAACTTATAATACACACACTCAATACACATGTATTTAAAAACTAATTCTTTATTTTTGAATACAAGTATTAAGCATTTCCTCATTTTTTTTGAAATCTACACTTCATTTGGAACCAAATAAGACCCCTAATAGCCAAAACAATCTTAAGCAAAAAGAACAAATCTTCAGGTACCACATCACTAGACTCCAAATTATACTACAAGGCTATACTAAACAAAACAGCATGGTATTGGTACAAAAATAGAGACATAGACCAAAGGAACAGAACAGAGAACTCAGAGAGAAAACCATCTACCTACAACCAACTGATCTTTGACAAAGCAGGCAACAACATACACTGGAGATGAGAAAGCCTGTCTTATTCAATACATAACACAGGGAAAATTGGATATTCACATGCAAGACCAGGAAACAGGATCTCTATCTCTTACCATTTTCAAAAATTGATTCAAGATAATAAAAAGACTTTAATGTTAGGCATGAAACTATAAAAATCTTTCAAAAGTTGTCTTGACCTTATTTTTTCTTACTCTGTCAAAAATATAGTCCTGACTCTCCAGAGTTTTGAAACAAATGTACCACAGACATAAACCAGGAATGGACTAGGATTGGTTGAAGTACTGATCTTGAAGGTGGAGAGTAGGGTTGGGGAACCAAAGCCTGGGCTTGAGTCTAGCCTAAAGCAGGATTTTATACACAGTTTTTTTTCCCTTCAGAATGTTGTCCTACCTTTCACCTCCTATCCCCTGCATACCTTTGGGCCCTCAAATGTATCCTGTATCTTATAGACAGGGTGCTTTGAGTTCATAGGAAATTCCCTCCTAACACCATTAGATATGCCTTTGGCAGCAGGAACTCAGGATTAGAGATTATACTTTTTAATCCTTAGTAAATTTTTGTTAATACTTGAAATGTAGCCTTGAAAATAATACACATTCTCTGTTGGTCATAAGTTTTGCATGGCTTTGATGGGAGTGGAGTGAGACCACTAGGGTTTAATGGTGTGTCATGCAGGCACATGTTTAAGGGCACATCTTCTGAAGCTACTGTTGCCTTTATCTGTGTATAGCCTCTTCATCCTTTATGACATTGTCACTGGGGAGGCACAACAGTCCCCAGGGTGGCCAACTAAGTTAAATGGGGAACATGGAAGACCTAACTAGGACCAGTGGGCTCATTGGGAAGCATGGTGAATCCCAAGTTCTACTTCATTTGCAGGGGACTGAAGACTGAGATGTGGGTCTCATCTTGGCCTACGAAGTCAGGTTTGGGCATGCAGGAATTACAGTAGGACTCCACCCAGGCTACAGCTATGTCAGTAGGTTAGTCTCAGTGAGGAACAGGAACTGGAGAGCAGAGAGAACTGGCAATATTCACTCTACATTTAGGTAAAAGATTTGTTTTACTTATCCTCTTCCTGGATAAACAGGGGGATTGTGCAGTTCTGGTGGGGCTCTGTGAGACTCTGGTCTTGTGTGTGTCTCGTCCACATACCTGTCCTCCACAGACCTGACTTTGCTGATACAATCTTTATCCAACTGCTCATCCTGTCCGCCTACTGCAGAGGGGGCAAGTCTCCCCAGGGCCAGTACTTGGGCTCATGCTGCTACCGATGAGATGAGCCTCAAGATGCTTCCCTGAACTCCCACACTTCTCCACAGTGTTGGGCCCAGAACAGATCTCTGGAGGCTTTTGTGGGATGTTATACTCACTTCAGAAGAACTCTGGATCTCTTTGGCTTCCTCATTCTTGTCAGCGTATGTTTTACTGTGGCTCAGTGCTATTCCCCATACTGCCTGCGAGACCCTTTTTCCTGTATTTCACAAATCCCTGGGCCTCTGGCATCTCTGGGGTCTTGGGACTCCTCCTGAGCTCTTGGGACTCCTCCAGGGCTCTCCTATGTACTGAAGGAGGATTACAGCTTTGGTCTCCTACACATTTCCATTGCTGGGAAGCAGAGGAAAGAAGGAAAATCATCCTCAGCAAAGGAGAGTTAATTTCTTTTTGTTAGTACTACCTTTTTCCTGCTATATTCATTTTTTTTTTTTTTTTATTGTTGGGGATTCATTGAGGGTATAAGAAACCATGTTACACTGATTGCATTTGTTGGGTAAAGTACCTCTTACAATCGTGTTTTGTCCCCAAAAGGTGTGGCACACACCAAGACCCCACCCTCCTCACTCCTTCCCTGTCTCTGCTCTTCCTTTCCCCAACGTTCCTTCATTCTTTCTCTCTGCTCTCCTCTTCCCTCACCCCCACCGTGTCAATAATTGTCACTAATTGTCCTCATATCAAACTTGAGTACATGGGATTCATGCTTCTCCATTTTTGTGATGCTTTACTAAGAATAATGTGTTCCACTTCCATCCAGGTTAATACAAAGGCTGTAAAGTCTCCATTATTTTTAATGGCCCAAAAGTATTCCATAGTGTACATATACCATAGCTTGTTAATCCATTTCTGGGTTGGTGGGCATTTAGGTTGTTTCCACATTTTGGCAATTGTAAATTGAGCTGAAATAAACAGTCTAGTGCCAGTGTCCTTATGATAAAAGGATTTTTTTCCTTCTGGGTAGATGCCTAGTAATGGGATTGCAGGATCAAATGGGAGGTCTAGCTTGAGTTCTTTGAGAGTTCTCCATACTTCCTTACAAAAATGTTGTATCAGTTTGCAGACCCAACAGCAGTGTAAAAGAGTTCCCTTCTCTCCACATCCACGCCAACATCTGCAGTTTTGAGATTTTGTGATGTGGGCCATTCTTGCTGGGTTTAGATGGTATCTCAGGGTGGTTTTGATTTGCATTTCTCTAATTAGGGAAGATGAGCATTTTTTCATATGTTTGTTAGCCATGCGTCTGTCTTCTTTAGAGAAGGTTCTATTCATGTCTCTTGCCCAGTGATATATGGGATTGTTGGCTTTCTTCATGTGGATTAATTTGAGTTCTCTATAGATCCTGGATATCAAGCCTTTGTCTGATTCAAAAGATGCAAATATCCTTTCCCATTGGGTAGGATGTCTATTTGCTTTGGTTGTAGTCTCCTTAGCTGTACAGAAGCTTCTGAGTTTAATTAAGTCCCATTTGTTTATTTTTGTTGTTGCAATTGCCATGGTAGTCTTCTTCATGAAGTCTTTCCCCAGGCCAATGTCTTCTAGTGTTTTTCCTATGCTTTCTTTCAGGATTTTTATTGTTTCATGCCTTAAATTTAAGTCCTTTATCCAGCTTGAATCAATTTTTGTGAGTGGAGAAAGATGAGGGTCCAGTTTCAGTCTTTTACATGTGGATATCCAGTTTTCCCAGCACCATTTATTGAATAGGAAGTCTTTTCCCCAAGGTATGTTCTTCATTGGTTTATCAAAGATTAAGTGGTTGTAAGATGTTAGTTTCATTTCCTG